>JASSUY010025080.1:0-17017 GCA_032466535.1 Forpus xanthops
GCTAAAAAATCCAAAACACAGTGCTACACCAGCTACTGCTTAAAAAAAAATGACTGCTGCTGCTGAACCCATGACATATGTATAAAGTACAATAAAAGTATCAAGTTGACAAATATGTGAAATACCTTTATAATAAGAGTGACTGCAGAATCCAAAGGCTTTTCCATAGGGAGAGGACTATGCATGATACTCTGTCACTCTAGAGAGACTGACTGATATTTTTCACATGTACAGCATCTAGAAAAGGCAGAAGGGCAAAAAACAAATAAATGAAACAAGAATGTAAAAAAATTTGTTTATATGTTTGTTTCTTTCACTTGCCTAATTTGTTTTACTAAGTTCTAGGAGGTGAAAAGAAATTAACTGCTTATCTGCATTCCATACTGGGAATGAATAAATGGCTGGCACAGTGCACAGTATTGTGCAGATTTGTTAAGAGGGAGGGATGGAGGCTAAGCAGCTGCATATTACAGCTGGAGGTTAAAGCTGAAGCTCAGCAGCCCTGCTGGTCTTTGAGTTCCATGTGTCAATTTGAAATTTGGTCACTGTGATACTATTTTCTTATGTTCTCAACTTAAAAGCTGCCTTGCTTTTCATGAATCGCAGGATTCTTGTTTTTACATAACACGTACCACAGTCTTCAACATACTAAGGTTGTTTTTCCTAATTTATCTTCCTCTTTTAATTTGTCACTGTTAAATATATGCCAATGTTATTGTCCCATAATAATGATAATCATAAAATCATGCAATCTTAGAGTAATGTAGTTTACTAATAAGGGCTTCTGAGCTCCAGTGATGTTGGTAATGCAATACATATAATAAATCAAAATGGAACTCAGTGCCAGTAAAGAATTCCAACATTTGCACAGCATTTATTTTGTAGGGCAATAGACTGTTGTTTCCTAAGTGTAATAGGAAAGATTGAGTAAAAGGTAATACTTGGTAGAGTAAGGGAAAGAACACATGCAACAGTAATAGCTGTTGACAGAACAACCACTTCAGAAAAGCTGGAATATGTATCTGTCAAATTTAAAGAAAAAAAAAGTATCTGAGAAGTCATTTTAAGAAAACATGCACATGATAGGATAAACTAGCTGAAAAATACCTGAGAAACATAGGCAGTAACCATGAATGCAGCTCCAAAGAAGCTGAAAGGGATTTCTCCCTCAGCATCTGAATTGACATAATACGTAGAACCATAGAATCATAGAATAGTTAGGGTTGGAAAGGACCTTAAGATCATCGAGTTCCAACCCTCCTGCCAGGGGCAGGAACACCTCCCACCAAACCATGTCACCCAAGGCTCTGTCCAATCTGGCCTTGAACAATGCCAGGGATGGAGCATTCACAACTTCCCTGGGCAACCCATTCCAGTGCCTCACTACCCTTACAGTAAAGAAATTCTTCCTCAGATCCAATCTGAACTCCCCCTTTCTAAATTTGAACCTGTTACCCCTTGTCTTATCACTACAGTTCCTAATGAAGAGTTCCTCCTATATCCCCCCTTCATCTACTGGAAGGCTGCTATGAGGTCTCTATGCAGTCTTCTCTTCTCCAGTCTGAACAGCCCCAACTTTCTTAACCTATCTTCATAAGGGAGGTGCTCCAGTCCCCTGATCATCCTCGTGGCCAGTTACAAATACTTTCTTCTTTATTTGAAGCATTTGTATTAAAGCAAACAAGCAAACAAACAAAAAACACTACATATTTTTTCCACTGTAGTATAAGCATGAATTACTTTGGAGCCTGATAACACCATGTAACTCTACCATATGGAAATAGAAATGGACATGGCATTTGGAACTAGATGATTTTAAGGTTCTTTCCACCCCTATCTATTCTGTGTTTCTATGAATTGCATGGAAGAGACATAAGGCATGCCAGAGAGCATGACGGTTATCTATCAACCCCAACTCAAACAGACTTTTTAGAATGAAGTATATATATATCCCATAGCTTTATATTATAAGAAAGAGACATCTAATACTCACATGATATATGTGGTATGCTCACTCATACGAAGTGCAGTCATGGCTATGTTCAAATGCTAAGAATAGTCGTTACTTCACCTGGAGAATTTTATAGTACAGAAATCAAATTTCTTGCAAGTGGTTTTGGCTGAAAATGGATTTGACATCTATTTTGAACCTGAAAAATAAAATAAGCTGGTTATAGCTTTTTGAATAATAGATTTTTTGACGGCACTTACTATTTTGTTTCTTTCCTGACATAATTAATTACAATATATACAATTAGCTTATTGGATTTTTAGAAAACATGAGATCAGAACTGCAAAAACAAAATCAGGCACTGTAAAATGACATATTTGTCATCTTCATCACCTTATCTCTCAATGTCAGCTATTCATCTGTCACCTGTGATGTACCACCTGGAAGGTTTCAATTAATTTTTCTACCATTATGGTAAAGTGTTGGCATACATCTGTTGAAATATTTATCAAGTTTTTGGAACAAATGTGCCTGCTGAAGTTTATGTAAGAGATGAGCAAGAGTTCTACACAATTAATGCATGTGGGTGGAGACACACAGAGTAACCTATTGTGAAATTATTAAAATGAAGCATTTCATTAAATTTTTAACGAATTTCAGCTTTACTTCATTTTCAAAGAACTATGGGGAGAAAGAAGTTATCATACTAACTTATTTGATTATTCTTTACTAAAAATTACAATGGCTGTGTGGGACTTCATGACAAAAGCAGCTCATGGAGCTACAAATAAAAAAAACCTATGGTGCATCCAATACATCTAAACAGAGAAGATGACCTGATTTTCTCTACTACATGACAGGGTTTAATATGTGAAACTTGTTAGAAAGGAATCACACAGTGTGTTATAAACCAAAAATTATGTACAGAGTGAAAATCGCACAGAAGCCTGCAGAGCAAAATGCTCAGAATGCTGAAGTCCTCCTCTTCTCTAGGAGACTGGGACCTCTAGCACTGGCTTCAGCATTCAGTCCATAGATTAATTCATTTCACAAAAACATAAGGTAGGGATAGGGAGCATCAGATTATGTGAATTTAATATAAAACAGTTACTCCGGGACTCTGTGCATGGTGGAGAGGAGTTAATGTTCTGTGTTGAAATCATTACAACATGAAGCAAAGGAGGGCATTTTGCTGTTTGTGAAGGCAAATATTGGAGCGACTCTTGGGGCATATGCTACTTCTTGTTATGTAGTAGGGACAGAATTCAACCTACAGGCATCAGAGAATACTGGCATTACAAATTTCTTCATGCAGACATGTTCTGTGAAAAAAAACAGATAGGAGTCTAGAAACAGTAAACCCAGAAAAACTGCCCAGATTTACTCTGGCATACTGAAAGCAAGAATATCACATAGATTATGACCTTTTCTAAACATACCCAGGCAGACTCACAGTTACCCTTTATGACCCTTTGTGTGTCTAAAACATTGCTGCATTACAGTTATTCTGAGCAGGGAATGGCATCTAGCAGCAACTGAAGAAAGCTGCTGTCGTGATTTCTGGCACGAATCAATGCATAAAGGAAAGATAACTTATAACCCTTAGTCAGCTTTCTGTCAGGGTTGTTCTACTCTATCCAATTTCTGTGTGGTAAAACAATCACCAGCAGTAAGCAAGAAGAAAGCAAACTAGAAGCAACTAATAATCTGAGCTCTGTATCCTCATAGAGAGAGTTCTAAGTGTGCAAGATGAAAGCTAGTTGCAAGTTGGAGAGCTTTTCATCGGCAAAGTTTTGCTTAACTCTTATTTGAGTATGTGCATCTGGGAGCAGACTGCAGCTCAAGGAGAGCAAAACTACTCCTAAGATTCTTACAGTAAGCAGCTTAGAATTTCAAAGAGAAAGTTTGAAGGAGCTAGGTTTTGTTAATCTTCTCCCACTGTGCAACTTCAGAAAAGTGAGCTGAGAAAAGGTCTCATGATTCACCCTGAGCTCTTTAGAAACAAGTGTTCTTTCCTCCACCCTATAATTCACTCAAAACTCCTACTTTGTGGACAGTTCCACAGAAGTCATGAAAATAGGCATTTACTTGTTATAAGAAAGAGATCATTGGCACAATGGACGTAATATTTTTTTGTTTAAACCCATGGAGAAGCATGAAGGAGCAGAGATGGCATTTAAAGATTAGAAATAGCTTGATTGTTAAATCCTACTTTGATTTAATCTAATCTTTCTATTACATAGATGGCATTGCATTCTGTGTAATAAAGTTCAACACCTTGCTGTTTGCCAACTGGCCTTTGCAGAAGCCTTTTCTTTTCTAGATTATGTTTCTTGGTAAGGAGGTATGATGGTCAAGAGACTCTTTTTTTCGTGTGTATCTGTGCCTCAAAACAACTCAAAAGGTAGAAGGAACTGACGTCTCGTTATCTCCTCAGCAAACTACAGGGGTGTTAGAGCAGGGATCCTGCTTCACCAAGGTGGCGGATGGTTTCCTGTGTTGATTGCCCTGAGGTGGTGAAGATCAACTGACCGGGCAACAACCTGGCAGGAGACAGCAGCACAGACACTGTGCCTCCAGCCAGGACACTACATGAACTGGATCTGGGGGTTTACCTGATATCTCTGAGACTGAGTTTCACCCCTGAGAGGGATCCAAGAAAGCCTGACCTTATAAAAAGGCAGATACCTTGTATCCCTGCAGTGTGACCCTTCACCCTGGGTCCCAGCAGAATCAGTACAAGGACTTCCAACTGAAAGAATTTCTACTCACTGAGTAAGAAGTTGCCACTGGATCCACAGGGTGATAAGCCTATTTCTCTGGTTTCTTTTCCTCTTTCTTTTCTTTCTCTTTTTCTCCCTCTACTTGGATCCTTTATAAGAGCAAGGACTTGCCCAGACTTTTGTTCCCCCTGACGTAACCATTAGTGAAGTTTACACAAAAATTGTCTCCGTTTTCAACCTCTGGATGGCCCATGGTTTCCCTAGGGAAACCGCTCAGTGTCTGGTAAAATGTTATCTCCCCACACATCCACTGGGTGGGATGACACTGTGGGAAGCACTAGCTTATCTGTGAATAAGAGAGCAGGTGCCTAATGTAAGTGAGGCTTGAAATACCAAGATCTTCAAAACAGTGCAAGTTCTCTCTTACAGACTTTCATCCATCACTTAAATGAGACAGACTGTGTGGTTTATTACTTATTTGGAGCTGTTTTATACATTTACTGTGTTAATAAGATTTTGTTTGGTTGCTGACGTACCTGAAGAAAAGGTGATGATCACATGAATATAACTAATAACTAGAATGAGAGTAACAAAACAAAACAAAACAAAAAACCCAAACAAACCAAAACAACAAAAAAAAAAACAAAAAAAAAAAAAAGAAAAGCCCAGCTAATGGGCACAAATTACAATGAAACCATAACATCTCTAGTTCATCAATTACTTAATTAGATGATTAAAATGATGAAGTGTTTTCCCCTTTCTCTTGAGAATAAAAATCCAGGCTACTGGTATCTGTTATTTACAAAAGGAGTGTTGCTTGGGTTTTTGTTTTGCTTAAAATCCACAAAAAAAAATAACCTAAGCAATACAAACCCCTAAAACAGAATGCTAAACCAACAACCTACAAGCAGACTACCAAAATGTATAATTTTGTGCTGTGAATACAAAGTGCTTAAAACTTCAACACTAATCACCAGGATGGACTCCAGATATGCCAGAAGCAGCAAGCTTCAGCTGGTGTTTTAGGTAGACGTGCTCAAGTCTTATTTTTACATCTTTATTTTAACGGCCTTTTGCTTGTTTTGCCCACTAACATTATTTAATACAAAGTCTTACTTTTATACTGATACAAAGAAGAAAACCACGTATATTCATGGTTCAGGTTACAGTACTGTTGGGTAGAAAATAAATATGAATTCTGAGGTCAAGGAATTTAAACAATAAATTCTTAATTCTTTTTATGACTTCAAATTTGAATTGCACAACCATATTATTTTAATTTAAGGACACCTTTCAGTGCATTTTTTTGTGGCATTAGATCTTTTAGTTACTGAAGTTTTGGGTATGGGCAAATGGGTTCAATAGAATCTAATAAAATAAAAAATAGGTTTTAATATATTTTCACGAGGCTATGCAATAAGCAGAACAAGCTGTATGGGAACTACTCTCTAGTAAAATGCTATATGATTAAGAAAAATCTTTACAGGCGATATTTTGAAAAATGTAGGTGTGAATGCTTAAACACCAACTCTGAGAGCTTTGAAGATAATTGGATGCTTAGTAAAATGATCCTTTGTACTGTGAGTCAATTTCTTTGAAAATCTAATGCAGTACCTAGCAAGCAATACTAGGGAGTGCTGTGTAAGAAAAAAGTAGTTCTCTCTGTATCCTGTGAGTGACTAGCAGGGAAATACTCTGAATTTTTGTGTCGTTGCTCAAATAGATATGCTGAAAACTTGGAAGACACAGAGAAGAGACATGAGTTAACATAGTAAAAAAAAAAAAAAAAATACAGAAAAAAACAAGCTTAAACTGCATTTGTTTTATTTTTCTGAGAGAGTGCTGCTGGTTTATCAGTCTACACATAGCCCAGTGCGAACAGATGGGACCTTTATTTAGACAGCCAATAAAATATAGTAAGATGTTTGGAAGTTGAAGCTAGACTATTTCAGAGTAGAAATAAAGTATAAATATGATGAAATACATTTTAACTATAAGTTATCATTTTGGTGAAATCTCCATCAATGGAATTCTTGAGTTGAAGATAGGATATTCCTCTGCTATAGTATTTAGTCCAAGAGGAATTACTTCTATTAGAGAAACTTTACTGTTTATCTGTGTACTAAACCAATATTAATAGTTTTTACAACTATCTAAAATGAAAGACAGCTCCTGAAAGAGGGGCAGCACTTACTGAGTCCAATTAACCTGAAATAAATCCATATCAATGTTTATAGATAATCATTCTGATTAACTTTTTATGACTTTTTTGTACTGTCCTGGACAGCTTTTGTGCCTTATGCTGATGATAAGAACAGAGAGAAAGATAGAAAAAAGAAAGTAATCGGGATTTCTTTTGCCCGCATTTTAAATTTTTATAAAAATTTATAGGAACAATGCAGATTAGTGTTTGTTATCTAGAAGGAAGCTCTTCATACAGATAGAGGTCATGTGTGGATTTAGTCATTAAATCTGCTTTGACACCTGGGTATAAAAATACCCTAAACACAGACACACAGAATAAAGACTTCTGGTGGACTTTTCTGTGTTAAAAGCTCTATTAGAGTGCTTCTCAAGTTCATTCTTAAGAAGAAAAATCAAATTACAGAAGAGCTTTCTGATTAAAAAGTTATTATGCTGGGTCTTCTGAAAAGATTTGAGTGGAGTATTTTGCAAAACTGGACGATTTCCAAACAGCAGTTATCACAGTGGGGAAACCTGTAACTTGTAACTGTAATAAAACCTCTACAGGCATGATAAGTTTATCTGTTACTGGACCAATTGTGATTTTATGGTGTGAAGCATTATGAATTTGTCAGTTCTGTTCAGTTGCTTACAGCAAAGTGAATCAATCATACTGTGTTATTTAAAAACAAACAAGAAAAAAAAAATTTAAAAAAAGGAACAAGAAAATTCCCCCCCAGCCCCTCCTCCCAAAATACAAAATGAAAAGGTTTAAAATCAGACTTCATATTGACTCCAAGCAATCAGCCCTTGTCCAGAGCAATTTTCCTATCTGCTGATAGATTCTTGATGCAATATTCACAATCCATTTGTGGCTAGTCACAGCTCATTAACCATCTGTTCCTCTATTAAGCAACTTTCCTTTTACAATGTAAGTATTCAATTTTAATAAACTTTATCTGGTGAGCATTTAACTCATACATAATAAGGAACTGCTTCAAACATGCTCATTGGGTCATAAAAAGTAATAATTTTTTTGATGGGCTTCCTTGGATATAAAAGGGAAAGCCACTATGAAAACAGTTAGAAAATCTGAAAGTATGTAAAATACAGATTGTTGTAAATAAATATTATTTCTTTAAAGTGTAATATAAATCACAAGTTTTACATGCTGAAATTTGTGTCTAATACCACATGAATAGAAAGTGAGATGTAGAGCTTAGCTTTAGTTTCATAGATTACACTGTACAGCAAATGCAAGATCTGCTAACAGCAGTATTTATAAAACATTTCAAACATGAGGTATAGATGTCTACTGTGTTCTTACAAATCCATGTAGCTGTCTTGTTTAAGATAATTTGGCAAACATAATGAATAATATCAGCCAACAGCCGTGAAATTATATCTGTGAAGTTTAAAAAGCATAGCATGCAAGAGGTACAAAATAACAGAATTAAGATTGCCAGAGTGATTTTAAGTTTCAGTGGACAGTATGATAATCTTTAACTATCTAATCATACTTCATTTCTGCCAAATGTCTGAATGAGAAGAACTCCCACAGAAATTCACATTTATGCCAACATATAAGATTGTGGAGGAACACTTGGACTTGTAATATTTGAATTTTTCAGTAATAAAGAATTACTAGCTTTCTGCTGTGGCAAATTATTTTTTTTATTATTTAGTTATATAGATCAACAATAGAAATTACTTCAGTTATGAAGACTGAGTACCCTACATGTAATTTGAAATTTAACAGAAACTCACCAACTGTGTTCAGTTTGTGGGGAACTCTCTCCTATGTACCCGTCACCTTAACCCGGTCTTTTTTTTTTTTTTATTTTATTTTTCCAGGTGCTGAAGTCCTTGTCTAATTACCATTTACCTTGGAAAAAATAGTGTTTACCCTACTCTTTTATTCTTTTGTGTTTTGTTTTTCTTTTTTTGTTCCCGTTTCCTTTGTTTCTTTATCCTTCATTTCTTTGATCTTCCACTTAGTCTCTCATTTAAAGATGTTCCCCTGCAGCTTCCGCTGCAGTTAGCCTGATTGGCATAAATCTGAATGTTGCCTTCACTCCCTGAAAATCTTTTACTTCATTTTTTTTTTTTTTAGCCCTATTTTAAATCCTACTGGAAATAATAAGGCTATAGTGATAAACATCTTGCTTTTGTGTTATAAACTAATAAGATTTAGACCAATGAGATCTATTTTAAAGATATTTATTTTTTTTTAAGTAAAACAATGTCTAAAAAGATTGCTATTGTGAACATGCATGTATCTTTAAAGTGTTCTTTTGAAACAGAGGAAAAATTGTCTATAGAATAAAATCTAGAAGCTTCTGTGTTTAAAATCAGAAACATAGTGACCTTGTGGTTATAATATTGGACACATCTAGAAAAAGATGCAAAAATTTTCTGAATAAATTAATCTTCTTCCACTTCCTTTGTCACATGAACTTCGCCTGTCTGTAATTTCTGAATTTATGTATCCAGTCTGGCTGAAACTGACCAAGGGATAAAGTTCTCAAAGACTTAAGTTTCACCATATATGATTAAATTGAAGGGATGGCAGAGGAGTCTCCATAAAGATGTTACTAAAGCAGCTTAGTGCTTATTAAAAATTAAATTATACAGAATTTTAACCTTATGCAACTAAGGAAGCCAATCTTCATCTGTTTGTGTTGTGGAATTACTAGGTTAATTCTGCTTTTATTTTTTTATATACATTTATTTATTTATTATTGTTGGATGTTGCAGTACCTTCAGGAAGTCATAGCACAGAAATCAGATGGAATTTGAAGGACCTATGCTCTCAGCTGTAAGAGTGTTTAATGGTTTAGAATCTTTAACTTCTTAAATTGCATGTGTTTATATCAAGATGTGTAAGTGAACTTTCAGAACAAAATCCCAGTAGTTTAATGCTGAATTTTATTTTTTTTTATTTCCTATAAGGTACCAGACATGAGATATTGACGTAGCCTGATTTAAAGATTTGATAGCAGTCAGAAAATTCTGGATTACTAATACTCAGAGAAAATAAAATTACACTGAGAAAATTACTATATCTGCCTAGATTTCAGAAAGCATTCTCTCCCTCCATTCTTCCTGACCTCACAGAATTGTACTTTTTAGTTCATTAGCATCATGTGCCACCCTCTTTGTCTTTCTTCATATATACGTAGATTTGTGAATGTAAACTTTTTTCTTCCAAACTGGCTGCTCTGGTAACCTTCAGTTGTCTATTTTGATGACCAAGAATTTACTGCCAGTTTCTCACTGAGGGAGAAAATACATTGCTAATGAAGTTTAAAGATGTGATTCTAATTTTAACTTTGCTAATTTTCAACATCTTATTTAAAACAACAAGGAAAAAAATTACTGCCTCTGAGCTATGTTTAGGTCAAGCCAATGCATGCAGAAGGAGCATAATAAAAATTAGAAATATTGCAAACAATTTCAGGCAGTAAAATGAATTTGGATGACCTACAGAGTAGCCTCTCAGCTCTTTTTTTCTATTACTTTAGATATCTTTCCACCAGTTCAAGGAGGAATGCTAAAAATTGAAAGAATAGAGAGCATACAGAATCTGCCCTGCTTTCAACCTCTGTGGATGTATATATGCTTCTGTTTTCCTAAGCCTGTAAAGGTGGTTGGAAATCTCTGCATTGCAGCTAGGCTGTGCAAGCAGTTTGGAAACATATCCCAAATCTGTAATTAATGTACTCTGTATTTGGAAAAAATAAAAAAATCTATAGCTGATACTGAAGCCAAATTCCCACGTACATTTTTTTCAGAAGAAAGACATCATATCAGAAAGACATAGAAATATGTTCTAGTCTCAGTTTAGAAAGAATAATGGATCGAGGCTAAATATAGTTAAGTCAAAATAAAATGTCAAATATTTAAGGTTTAGGTTTTTCTTTTTTTTGGTTGGTTTGTTGATTTTTTTTTTTTTTTTTTTTTTTAATGCTTATTCAACTCTTGGTAGAAAAAGATCTTGGTAGAAAAATATTTTAGACCACTTTCTGAAAACTAAGTGTGTGGATATCACTTAACCAATGTCAGGACAGGGACTTCATAGAATCATAGAATCAATCATGGAATCATAGAAGAGTTAGGGTTGGAAGGGACCTTAAGATCATCTAGCTTCAATTGCCTTACCATGACCAGGGACATCTCACACAAAACCATGTCACTGAAGGCTATGTCCAAGCTGGCCTTGAGCACCATCTGTGATGGAGCATTCACACATCCCTGGGCAACCCATTCCATTGCCTCATGACCCTTACAGAAAAGAACTTCTTTCTTATGCCCAGTCTAAGCTTCCCTTGTTTAAGTTTGAACCTGTCACTCCTTGTCCTCTCAGTGCAATCCCTCATGAAGAGTCCCTTCCCAGCATCCCTATAGGCCCCCTTCAGATACTGGAAGGCTGCTATGAGGTCTCCTCGCAGCCTTTTCTTCTCCAGGCTCAACAGCCCTTCATACTGTCTTCATAGGGGAGTTGCTCCAGTCCCCGATCATCCTTGTGGCTCTCCTCTGCACTTGTTCCAACTATTCCATGTCTTTTTCATGTTGAGGACACCAGAACTGCACACAATGCTCCAAGTGAGGTCTCACAAGTGCAGAGTACAGGGGCAGGATCACCTCGTTTGACCTGCTGGTCATGCTCCTTTTGATGCAACCCAGCATACAGTTGGCTTTCTGGGCTGCAAGAGTACACTGCCAGTTCCTGTTCATTTTTTTATCAACCAACACCCCCAAGTCCTTCTCCTCAGGGCTGCTCTGAATCTCTTCTCTGCCCAACCCATTGTTGAGCCTGGAAGTGGTCCGATGCAGCTGCAGGACCTTGAACTTGGCACAGTTAAAATTTATCAGGTTGGCATAAGCCCACTTCACAAGCTTGTCATGTTCCCTCTGGATGGCATTCCTTCCTTCCAGCATATGAACCAAACCACACAGTTTGGTGTCATCGGCAAAGTTGCTGTGGGCGCACTCAATCCCACTGTCCATGTCACCGACAAAGATGTTGAACAAGACTGGTCCCAGCATCAATCCTTGAGGGACACCACTCATTACTGGTCTCCAGCTGGACACTGAGCCATTGACCACAACTCTGAGTGTGTCCATTCATCCAGTTCTTTATCCACCGAGTGGTCCACCTATCAAATTAACATATCTCCAATTTAGAGACGAGGATGTCATGTGGGACAGTGTTGAATACTTTGCACAAGTCCAGGTAGATGACTTCAACTGCTATGCCTCTATATATCAGTTCCGTAGCCCCATCATAGAAGGTCACCGTATTTGTGCGGCAGGATTTCCTCTTAGTGAAGCCATGCTGGCTGTCACCAACCACCTTGTTGTTTTTCATGTGCCTTACGATTTGCCTTCCAGGAGAATTTGCTCCAAGATTTTGCCAGGCACCGAGGTGAGTCTGACTGATCTGTAGTTCCCTGGGTCGTCCACTTTCCCCTTTTAGAAATGGGGGCTATATTTTCCTTTTGGCACTTCCATTCAGAAATTTAGTCACTCATTTGGGATAAGATCAGGAAAGAAAGCTTTGCTTCACAGTTATGTTCAGAAATATTTTGGCTACAGCATAGCTGGTATCAGCTACTAGGCTTGTCACTGTCAGTTATGTCTCAAATAGGATAAAACTGGTCTGAAAAAGCACATCTTTTCCATGTTTGATTTCTAAGGGTTGTACTGTGTGTTATCATTGATATCAAAACTAGTTAATGGGAGAATGACAAATTTCACTGTCAACTATTCTCACAGGACTTGAATTATTATCATCTATATAGCTAGGTAAATTTCTTTCATAGTAAGAAATTTCTGTGCAAATCTTTAATCAATCTATTTACATATTCTTCAGCATATAGCAGTACCCAACAACACTAAAACATGTAAAGACAACTTTATACTCCCTGCCAGGAACTGTGTTTTTTTCTCAGGCTGTACTGTGTCTGCTTGTATAACAGCATCACTGTAGCAGCAGTCTTAATGCTTACTGGTGACAGTGGCAGTGTAGTATTCTTAATGCTTTGCATTTCATGTTCAGTTTTGCATGTGATATCTTCATATTTGCCTGGTGAATTGAACTAGTTATGTACACAATTAGTTCATGAATTCTACCTGGCTTTAGTTGAGGTTCTGATTAAAAATATTCCTGAGAACTTAAGAGAAATG
The DNA here is from genome assembly GCA_032466535.1 of Forpus xanthops. Lineage (NCBI taxonomy): Eukaryota > Metazoa > Chordata > Aves > Psittaciformes > Psittacidae > Forpus > Forpus xanthops. The sequence continues at coordinate 13,048 of JASSUY010025080.1, forward strand.
CAAAGGAAAAAATCTTCTAATGCAAAGCGTCTGACTTTGTAGACAACATAAGGCACTGAAATTTTGGCAGAAGAATATTTCCCAGAATAACAGGTTATGATTGTGAGTATTTCAATGTATAACCCAGGGCTTGGGCATACAATAAACAGAAGTTTAAGTGGAGTTTTTTTACTTTTTTATAGGTGACATTTCACCTGATGGGCCATTGCTGAGATAGAAATTGCAAATTTCGTCTGATTTGGCTGTAGTTCAGAAGTGACGTTACAGATCTGGTGGTGCACTAAAGGACATGACTATATGGTACCTATCATTTGGAGCACAGTCAGACAGTCAGAGTAGTGTGCTTTTCTATCCTTGTAAGCTATGTAACTAAAGATGTGAATTCAGAGGTGTGCTAGGTCACAGCTGAAAGGAATGGAAGAGCTGAGATACATTAAATAATGTTGAAGTTGAGAATCATGAAGTGTGAGGCTCAATTTGTCATTGTAAGACTCTTTTTGCTTTGAAAATTCAGTCAACCATGCATGTTCAAGGAAGTAGCATCATGATGCTATAACTTGTATTTCTGCAAGAAAGAAGTGGAAGGAATTAATAAAAATGCATATACTGACAAAAATAATAGAAAAATAGTATTCTTAGGTTAAATATGTATCATACTCTAAAGTTGTTTTATACTGAGTCTTATATTTGAATGTATTTCTAAATGAACACAGGAAGACATGAGATTTAAAAAGGCTGATGCTAAGGTGAAATCATACACACTGGTTCTTAGTTTCACTGAAGGCTCTTAAAACTCAGTGTGACAAAATGCTCGGTTTATGTACAGCATGAAAAAAGATGAAGTATTTTGCTTTGGAATTTGCTTTGATGGATGCTGCCAGCACATAGATAGTATTTCCCCTTCAGGAGAAGTCTGCAAAATTTTTTGTTTTTTTCTGAGTTATACTTGTTAGTCACAACTTGAAAACAAATTAAATTAACATTAGGAACTCTCTGGCATTCAAAATTTCTCCAGATCAATTCATGTTTTCTGCTGAATTTTACGATGTTTTAGAAATTAAGCTCTTTCAGTTTTCTGTCAAAAAGATCACTTTTGAAATAAATATTATTGCAAGAAATTGTGGTGTTATACAGAAAAGGAAAAAGGAATGTGACTTTAGCATTTGAGTCAACCACTGATTCTGTGATCAATGGGATTTATTTGGGTTTGTTCATTCTTAGTCCTCCAAATTACAAATTAGTTTGTGCTCATCAAGTTCTTTTAGAAATTATCAGAAAACTGTGATAAATAAGAAACCAAATCTATCATGGTCCATAACCAGATATATATGGGCTTTGAAATGGAACACAGACCATTACGGTGATCCTTGATATGAACCAAAAGAGAAGCATAAAAATATCACTAACTTAATCTATGATAGTAGAGCGCTGTTTCTAATAGGCAATATGTGGCACCCCAGGTGCAGAAGGGTAGTGTTTTTGTTTTTTTTTCCCTTATTGTAAGTAAAGGTTTTCAATGTCTTTTTAACATGGCTTTCACTAACTTGGAGTTTTTAACTTGGACCCCTGTCAAACACCCAAGAGCTGATATGTCTGGAAAACCCTTTAAACTGAAGAGATCTACCAATATGCCTTAATTTTGAAACACAGATCATATTAAATTTCAGTATGGTTCAGTATTTTTTATTTCTGTTAACCATTCTGATCAGTTTGTCTTCTCTTCAGTCAGCAAATTTGTCAATGCCGCTTAGTAAGAACTAAATTGCCAGAGGTATTTAGGTACTCAAAGGTGTTTAGGTACTAAAGGTATTTAGAAACTCAAGTCTTGTTTTTCTGGGTGGTGCATTATGTGTGTGTGCAATATGAGCAAGGAAATGAACAGACCATAGATGTGAGGGTTAGCTGCTGTAGGGATCATAAATCCAGACCAGCTCCTAGAGAGACTAGGGAACCTGAAGGTCAGTTGTGTGAAAGATCATAGGTTTGGAAAACCTAATGTAGGTAATTGTTGGGGGAGGGTAAGTATGTATGTGTGTAACAAGAGGTCTGAGCACAACCTATTGCAGTGGGGCTGCAAAACTTAGGTGCTTGTTTGTCCAACTGCCAGTCACTAGGAAAGCTTCAAGGTATCTGGGGCAAGCTATTGAACAGACTTGTGCAGTAACGCCAGCTACTGGAGTGACCCATAAGATTTGTTAATTTTTGTCTAGCTGACTTTAGTACTGAACAGATGGGCAAGGAGTAGCAGGATGGACCCATCTGTGCTGCTCACATGCAACGGAGTATTATTTTTTTCCTTTGGGTTAGGTAAGGCAATGTTTGCTTGCTGTAATCTGTGTGCTCAGCTGTCTATGCATGCGTATCCGCATATGTATAGCATGTGATGTGTACGTTTACATGTATTTGCTTTTAGCTGCACTGCTGGCCAGACCTAGGGACATATAGCTGTAACATCATTGTACCTGTCAGTCTGATTTTTTGTTGTTTTCTTTTTTTTTTTTTTTGCTAGGACACAGGACAGCAAAGTAAAAATAATAAACATGCATTTTTTGCAAATATGAAACCAGTTAAACTGAAAACAAAAACCCCAAACCTACAACATTAGCTTGTGAATGTTAAAAAATTAAATACTAGCTAAAGACTAGTGGCAGAGCCTAAGACTCCTTGGAATTTTCAAGAAGAGGAAAAAAATTAATAATCCCAGGAGAATTAGAGGAAAAAGAGAAATTAAAATCAAATATTCATCTATTTCTCTCAGAAGCATAGACTATTTGTGAATATTGGAAGAAGGGTGGGGAAAAAAAACCCTTACATATTTTTATATACTACATCAAAAGGAAATCTATAGAGATTCCAGAATATTGTTATAAAATTATTTTGACCACATATTAACCAGCTGTACTAGGAATAAACAGTGGACCAAATTATGTCTTCCAGAGTCCCTGGAGAGATGAAAGTTCACCATCAGAAATAGGAGCGGAGAGTATAACTTATATTCTCAAAATACACAGGTCGTGCTTGATATCTTGTGAAAAGTTTAACATGTAGTTTAAGCCAAATGGCTGGATCTGTAAAGAGCCAGTCAGGAGCTAGTGAAATTGCCACTTGGACACCACGCTTTAATACAGATGGAGAATGATTCAAAATATATTAGACTTCTCCAAATATGTGCCTAATTAACACATATCTTTTTTAAGGACTCCAAAAGCTCAGTTTACAGTTCTTCCTATGCTTCTTCCAGTTCAGGTTTAACGACATGCTTTTTTTGTTACCTGATGATGATACTGGGAAGTAATTCTATTTGCTAGCGCAGACTTCAGAAAATTCATCTTTTCTGTGTGAATCACTTTCAGACAGACACTTTTGTTTGGGATTTGTTTACTTTTAATGTTTGCTGTTCGAAGTTCATAGGTTGTTTGCAACTCCTCCATCAGCAACCATGCTAACCAAGCAGTTTTGTCCTCTTTCAATAAAAAAAAAAAAAAAAAAAAAAAAAAAAAAAAAAAAGCCACTTCTTGGCTTTGGCTTCCTGACTTTTGAAGTCCTTTCCTTTCTCTGACCAGCTCGTTTCACTGACTTGATTTCCTAAGTTTTCGACTTTGTCATATGTAATTGAGAGCCTATGTTACAGGGCTAATTCTGTTTGTTTGGGTTGTTTTTTCATGGACTCGGGTGACAGCTTCAGGGATAAGTCCTTGACCTGTCCTTCTAGAATGTATTCATTATTTGTCAAAATCATGCTAAACATATTGTGAAGAGCAGTTTCAGAACAATCAGTTCTTGTAGACTTCCAGGAATTTGGCCTTGTGATAAACTTGTGAGCAAATTTTACTAGTGTCATGGGTTCAGCAGCAGCAGTCATTTTTCTTTAAGCAGTAGCTGGTACAGCACTATGTTTTGGATTTTTGGCTTGGGAACAGTGCTGATAACACCAGTGTTTATAGTTGTGGCTTAGAATGTTTAGGCTGGC
>JASSUY010025081.1:0-12970 GCA_032466535.1 Forpus xanthops
AGGAAGAAGGGAGGAAGGAAGGAAGGAAGAAGGGAGGAAGGAAGGAAGGAAGAAGGGAGGAAGGAAGGAAGGAAGAAGGGAGGAAGGAAGGAAGGAAGAAAGAAGGGAGGAAGGAAGAGCTGCCATAAAATGTGCAGCTGGGATAGAGCCGGGCCCTGACAGCCTGATTTCCTGCAGGAAGGAGTTTTATCTGCAGTTCAGCACAAAGTCACTGGCACGACTCCCATATCAAAGCACTGCCCTGAGTGACGGGCACAGGACACGCTTTGTACTGCTCAAAACTCATTAGGCCGTGAAATAACTTTATCCTGTCAAAGCAGGAAAGAACAACAGATGCTGGGTTTGCATTATCAGTGTTATTTAGCCCAGCAATCTTTAGACATTTGGGTCAAGTTTCTACAAATTTGTGGCTTTCATCCGAGCAGGGCATCATGTGTCCTCACCCCCACCCTAACCCATCTAATTGATGTCCCTCTCTGGCTTTGCCCTTTGTGTGCTGATAATTAACCATACACAGACAAGGTTTTATTTGATTTCTGACTGCACCAGGGTAAAAATCAAGGCTTCAGCTTAATAAGGGGCCTATTGTATGCCACAAGGGAGGGAAGGTTATGGAGGGTCCAAGGATTGCTCTGTCCACTTCCCTCTCCTCTCCATCCTCCACCTTTCCACTGCTCCCCACCTTTTCTGCTTGTTTCCTATCTTGTCTCTTTCCCTCATGCTTTCCTTCACCATTCCCCCTTTCCCGTAGACGACATTCCTCATCCTACTTTTCTTCCTAAAATAAGCAACCACATGTTCACCCTTTAGGAATTGTTAGGTTTCAGGAGCAACACTCAAATATGACTCAAGGAAGAGAGAGGCAAGTTCATAAATCTCACACGAAGGCAAGCTGCAGGCTCAAGCAGCATAAGCACATCACTTGACTTACATCCACTTCACGACCAGGAGTCTTGGCTAATAGCCACAGGGCAGGCAATTGGCTTTTCCCTCTTCCAGGCTGGGAATAAACTTGGATTACAGGTTGTCAGAGATGCTGCCTTAAAAAAGCCCCTCTTTGGGTGTTGCATTTACACATACACCTTTAAAAGGTGATGACTTTCATGTCAACAGTTGTCACTTTCATTTGTTTGAATGGTCTCAGGAGCTAACAGGAAAAAATTAGGCAGCAGCTTCTTGAATTTGAAAAAAGTGAAATCAATTTACAGGGTTGGTTCAACAGAAACAGCATGGAAAAAGCACAATTAAAACTGCAGAAAACCCCAATCTTCAGGAAAACACCCAGCAGAAACAAGAGTTAATGGAAATCCTCTACTTTATCTGCAGTTCTTCCACAAAGGCTGGATCTCACCTGCCTGAAATCCTGGGGATGTTTTTTCCCATGGGCAAACCCAGCTCAAACTCCGGTGTCACAGCCCCTTTCCCACAGATAAGTCTTGGGCTAATGGGCACAGGCAAGCTCCTGGTGCCTCTCCTGTCACTCACCGAGAGACATTTGGCTAAAGCCATCTGCATGATCTGCTGCAGAAGGCACTAAAAATATCCCAGCAACGCTCAAAGAACAAGTCCTTTTGATGCAAATACCCAACTGTAGGAAAGGAAAAAGTACTTCCCTTGGTTAGATGTAAATGCCAGTCAGGGTAAATGCCAAAGGGGCTCGGCACACTAGGATCATAGCGTGCATGTGGAGGTGTCCCAAGGCCTTTAATAAACAACAGATACTGAGAAGCAGGGGGGTTACTTACACTTGCATGGAGTTTTCCTTTTTTTGACATCGCTAAAAATTTGTTGCTGAAAACTCCTCGTATTCCTACAATCCCCTGAGACACAGCAAATATTTCCAAAATACCTAGGATGACAGAAATCCCAAAATAAATCACAGTTCTTTTCACATCAGTGTGACAAAGAGAGAAAAAAGTCAAAAAAATCAGGCTCATAGGTTTGAGTTTCCTCTCTACAGGACTCTGCTCCTCACTGCCTGGCTCCACACAGCGCTCCTGCTCTATCCTTCTGCCCCATAGACCTGCATCCACTGCGGGATGGCTACAGGGTGGTGGTTTGGTTTGCTTAGTTTTAAAAAGCTGCCTTTAAGAGGCCTAGTTATGACTCTGCTGTGACAGAAGTTCACTCCTGAGGATATCTGAAGGTTGGGAAAATTCCCTTGCTCCTGAGATCAGCCTTGCCCTTCCTCCTCTCGTCCATACAAGACTCCAGAAATCACATTGCCATACACCCTATTTGGGGCTAAAAGTACCAACAATGGTTTCATAGGCCCTTCCTCACAGCAGTACCTGGGGAGTGGGGTGCTGCACAGCTCAGCCACAAGAAAACAAGCTGTATTCCCCTCAATGGAGTATTTTCTAAGCAGGACTGGGCTCTGGTCCCTGACGGCATGACCCATAACTCATCTTGCAGCAGAGCTTCAACCTCCTGTGTTGAAGCCTCCTGTTCAGCAACAGCATCAAAATGTTTCCCTTCTCCACACAGCTTGGTATTCTGCAGGCAGAGAAGGGGTGGCAGCAGGGCCCAGGCATCCCCCCCAACACTCTGACCAGCCACGTAAGCCACACATTCCCAATGTGCTATTCCCACCCTGGGAAAAAAAGTATTGCTACTCTTGGGAAGGGGATCTCAGTGGCTCAGGAAAGTATCTCACCCAGCCCAAGCAAAGGGCCATGCTGATTAACATGCCAAGAGCAAACATGAAGCTGCCTTAAATCCCTGAGGCTGGGGGATCAGATCACCACTTCCCATGTTTATTTTAAGGAGGAAGCACAGCTCCTGGCACCAAAGGCATGGGGGACAATTTGGGGGGGGCTGATGAGCCACCCCTCCTTATTCCACATGCCCCAGTGGGGCATGGGTTGTGCAGTCCCACTGCAAAAGGTACGTGCCCTCTGCAGCATGTTTTCTGTCCTCAAAGGCAGCACAAAACCTGATGGCCTTTGTAGGGGAAGGGAGACATAATTCTGGTTATTTGGGTTGAGCCCCACAGGGACAAACATGAGGTTTCCCTGCCAAAATCCAACCTCCTCCCCATGGGGGATGGTTCCTTGGCGCAAGACCCCAACACAGCTCCCCCGACACTGGCACATGCTCCAAAGTGCAGAAGTAATGCTATTCTCACCTTCCCGGATGAAAATTTCAGGTTAAAGAGGAAGGAACTTCACATAATCCAAGACCCTGCAAGACAGCTGTGGTGTCCAAGGCTATGCACGTCACCCTCTGTAGAACAGGGAGCAGGCAGCCCCTCCAAACTCATGTCTTCCAAAACAGCCTCAGTGAGGATGCCCCCATTTTCAAACCCAGCCCCTAACCCCCTTCCAGCCACCATCAACAGCACTCCTCAAAACACCAAGCAGGATTTCTGGCCTCCCAGCACCCCTTCATGGGGCCATGGCACAGACTAGAGTCTGAATTATTCGGTCCTGGACAGATGTGGCCGTTGCTCCCTGACTGTGCCTGACAGCCAGAGCCACGTGTGCTGCCAGGGTCACCTCAGGCCCAAGCTCTCAGGCTTTTTAAGTGATTTTTCATCCCCGCCTGCCATTTCATTCCCTCTAACAGGATATCACAGCAACCCCAACCCAAAGGATAAGCCATGAGTTAGCACAGCTTTCTCTCTGAGGAACGTCAGCCTCAGTCCTATTTTTAAACTAAATATATCCTATGACTGTGTCGGAAGAATGAGAATGCAGAGGGAAGGATGGAAAAGTTACACGGGGGAAAAGACTGGAGGTGTGTGTGGGGGGAATGGAGAGCCCGGTGCAGCATCCTCCCCCTCTATACCCCAGTGAGGTGCTATAGTAGGAGTACAGACCTCGCACCTTCACATCAATTTCCATGGATCTGCTTCCTCAATGCAGATGAACCCCACCGGGTGGCAATTCCCAGAGCAAGGAGGGCATAGCTCACTTTAATCCCGGGGTCAGCATCGCACTTAAGTCTGCAGGATACAGCACCCCAACCCACCCCCCCTCCCTGGCACAACCAGTATTCGAAGTTCCCCTTTCCCAAGTGAATTTGGGGTGCAGCCGGGCCTGTAGCCCACCTTAGGCAAGAGAGACCTAGGGACTCCATCTCTCCAGAGGGAACACCTCAGGGATAGAGATGCTGAAGCCCCAGGATTCCCCGATGTCCCCTGACCCCACACCCCCCCTGACTGTGCTCCCCAGCAGTGCACTCACTGAGCGGGCTTGCGTCGTGGGCGCCGTCCACCCGTCCATCGGGGTGTAGCTGGAGGTGGAAGCCGATTCCCACCCGGCAATATAACCGGCCCCGCCGCCGACCGGGGCGGCTCCGCGGGAAGCGACTCTGACCCGCAGCGGTTGTCGCCGAGGAAGAGGAGAAAGAGGAAAAAGATGAAGGCGCGGGGGCGCCCGGCTGAGCATCACCGAGTACCCGCTCCCGCCGGGCGCAGGCGAGCAGGGCGAGGAGGAGGAGGAAAAGGAAGAGGAAGGACGGGCTCATGCTGCCGGTGGGAGGGAGGGCGCCGCGCAGCATCCCGCTCAGCCGCCGAGCCCCGGTGGGGGGACTCGGCACGGGGAGGACCAGGACGCCCTTCGTCGCCGAAGGGGTATTTATAATCGGGCGGCGGCCCCGCACCTGTGTCCGGCCCCAGCCGAGCAGAGTCGTGCCCCCCCTCCCCGCCTTCCCTCCCCCGCGGCAGATGCTGGGGCTCGGGGGGCGCATAAATCTGGGGAATTAACTTGTCCGTCCCGCCGAGACGGAGGCGCCGGGGCCTCGCCTCGGGTTACCGCCGAGAAATACCGTGTCAGCGGCTGCACAGCGGCAGGGCAGTGGGGCTCGGTGGAGCCCCCGGGACCGAGAAGGGATTGGGTTGCACCCCCCCGGGCCGGGGGTACAGGGGATGACAGGCGGCAGCTGCACAGCACAGCCCCAGCCCCGGGCAAGGGGAGCAGATTTGGGGCTGCAGGCAGCACCCCGAGCGCTAAAACCCCCATGTGGTGGCTTCTCTGAGAACAGCCCTTTGGGGTTCATGGGGGCTGTCAGCACTGCCACCACCGAAGCTCCCCCTGACAGCACCTGAAGACATTCAGGGAAGCACTGAGCCGTGTCTACTCACAATATTCCCCCCCCCCCCCATCATTCCCAAGCAGGGAGGATCACAGCCCCTTGGCTTCCCACTGCCAGCATGGTAACCCTGACACGTGCCCACTGCCCTGCCAACACCAGCAGCCGTATTTCTTCCCGATTACAAAGACAACTGCCACACAACACCACGTGCAGGAGAAGACCCTGTGGCGACAGGCTATCCATTATCCTAGCACAGCACCAAGCACATTCCTCTTTTTCCGGCTCTTGAGGATGCTTGAGGCTCCCTGACATCTCCTGGACCCACCTCTACAAAAGCACAGACTGGGCAAACTCGCCCTGCCCAGCGTGTACCCAAACTCAGCGCTCACATACCCTTACGTCTATTGTAAACCTGGTTCCACCCCCAGCCCCCACCCTCAATACCCAGAAAACACTCTGCAGCCAGGCTGTACCCAGGGATCAGGTTCAGCAGGAAGGAGGCAAAGTGGTGGCATGCCACAAGGTGACCATTGCCCTGGGAGGAAGCTGAAAGTCAGGGGCACAGGCAGGGACACACACTGAAGGGGCTGTATCCATCCCAAGTGACACCTGCCACGCTGTGGTGTGAACAGAAATGATCGCACATCAACATTACTGTAATTTCAAGCTATTTATCAGCACATATACACACACATGTTTATATATAAATGTGTATATATAGACAGCCCTATATATAGATACACATACCTGAAGGAGGGTCAAGGCACTCGAAAGCTTGTTTACTCCTTCCAGCTGTAGTTCTTGGCCTGGTAAATTGTGTGAATTCCACTTACCCACCTTATCTTGTTTATTTAATTTTATGCCCACGCTGGCTTTAAATCCAGATCCAGGAGCCAGGCGTGGACCTAAACAGGTTAGGAACCCCTCCCATGATATTTGCACCAGATCTTGTGTATCAGTAAAGCTGAGGCACAGTCACCTCCTCTTGAGGAGGATTCCCCCTTTTGCATCTTACTTTAAAAGCTGCAGCTACCAAAGGATCAGCCCCTGTGAAATGTCTGCTCTCCATCCAGGTCAAGGAGACTATAAACTATTCCTGCCACTGGAAGTTAAGCTGAATGTAAAAAGGTTTAGGCTCTTTATCGGGAAGTGGTTGAACACAAGAGTAGCTCCCGTGCCCCCATAGACCAGCCAGCTATGCTGGCAAATAAAGCACTCACACAAGATATTAATTATTCTTACTGTATGTGGAATATTTTCATCTTCATGCTGAAACCCTAAGAAACTGAACTCCCAAGCTGGCATGAACTGTACTGCCTTGGGTTGTTTTCATTTGAATCTGTTCATTAATGCAACGCATGAATTTCAAAGAGTCCAAATGTCCATGTAACATAACTCAGTAAGAAAAAAAGATAAGGTTTAAATCTAAATAAGTAAGTAGATCTAATAGTCAACTTCCTGGAATAATCCCGTGTAATTGCCCTTGGCAGCAGCAACCCTTATGCGCACACACACACACACATCAGCAGCTTGTGAAGCCTGATGCTGATGTTAACTGAATTATTCAAGGCTTTGTGATAGACAAAACGGAGAGGGTAAGTTGGATTTCAAGTGTAAGGTTCCTTGAAGAAAAGGGGTCTTCTGAGTCTATTTGATCTGCTGAATAACACAGGGCTATGCTTCACATGGCAGGAACATGTCCCCCTTCAAATATGAGCCCCCTCCTATTGAAGTGCACGCTAAGAATATGTGACAAGACATAAAGCAAGCTAGAGAAGTGAGCTGATTTGTGAAGCCCTAGCTCTACCAGCCCTGTGTTTATAGGAAGAACCCCTGGATCCCATGGGATGCATGTGTATGGGGGTATGATGTACCCAAGCCAAGCTGTGAGAGGCTGGTAGCAGTACCCTACTAGACAACCTCACAAGGAAAGCATGCCAGGCTTCCAGCATTGCTTGTTGTTCCACTCACAGAAAGGGTTATTTCACAGTATACAGTATGCTGGAGTCAGTCTCTCAGGGGACTGAGGAGCAGCATGATATCCCTGTGCTTGTGCATGGACTAAGTGCCCTGGGATCAGCTGCTCCCTAGGAAAGCACACACCACAGCACCCCAGGAGGTTGGAAAAAAACCCGTTCTGATACGGTTTTATGTCCTGAAGGAGACTGAATCTGCAGAAAGATACCCCCTGTGAAGCATCCTCACTCCTGTGGAAGGTGCAAGCCTTAGAGAAGGAAGTTTGTGCAGAGCTGAAAGCAGACTATGTTACTATATACATATATATATATATATAAACCACACAGGTGTTAAACTAGATTTATTTAAGCTAACTCAAGAGCTGTGGGGAGCCCAGGTACTGCCAGGTGACATGTGCCCCTTCCCCATGGGGTCTCTCAGAAGCCACCTCACTGCTGGAAAACACCAGCCTGCCACCTCTTCTGCTTCACTTTCCTCTAGGAAAGCACAAGGCTGAGCCAAGGCCCCCAGATGCTTCATTTAAGAGGTGCTGAGCACAGCTTCCCTGCAGCACCCTGCCAACACCGCATTCCCACTACAGGGTCAACACACCCCACTGTGCTTCTACAAGCAGAGGCTGGCAGCAGCCTTTCAGACCAAAAACAAATAGCTGCTGCTAGTGATTAAACACCACCTTCAGCAACAGACCTGCACTCACTTATTCCTATCATTAACATAGGACTCTTATTTTCCAGTATTTTGCAGAACAGTGCTGTACTTTGCAGAAACCACTCCCATGCATTTTTCTTTTTGTGTGCATTTGTTTTAGACCCACCATCAATATCTTCTGCGCTGTGCATGATCTTCACCCCCTTCAAATAAAACTTTAGCAGCAGGGTCTAGTTCTAAGTCTGAAGCAGAGAATAAATACTGAATAGAATTTTAGACTCCCAGACTGGTTTGGGCTGGAAGGGACCTTAAAGCTCATCCAGTTCCAACCCCCTGCCACAGGCAGGGACATCTTCCACCTTACCATATTGCTCCAAGCCCCATCCCACCTGAGCTTGAACATTGCCAGGGATGGGGCAGTCACAGCTTCTCTGGGCAACCTGTGCCAGCACCTCACAACCCTTGCAGGGAAAGCTTTCTTCCCTATATCTCTCTAAGCTCATTATTTTCAAAACAAGTAACCTATTTCAGTCTTTTCTTAGCTATCCACAGCTGAATAATTCACTTTGCAGAGCTAGGTATTAGAATGAAATATTAATAACTGACTTGGTTGGGTGTTTTTTTTCTTTTTTCAATTTTAGAAGCCTGACCAATTGCAGGTTAACTACAAATACACACCTTGAAAAGAGAGGCCCAGCCTCTTCAGGAACAACCCCATGAAACGGTGTCCCTGACCACCCATCAGGTTTCCATCCCTCCGTGATGCTGCTAGGTATCTTCATGCTCAGCTAAAAACTCAGCTGAGAGATATTTGGGCAATCTCTAATTTGCAGTCCAGCTGGAATGGGGCTGACCCCAATCTCAATAACAAAAAACCAGTGAAAGCAGTTCTGCTCTGCCTGTGTCCATGCAGCCAGAGGTTCAGTTACCTGTGTCTGACAGGCGCTATATAACCAGAGACAAAGCTCCCACTGGTTTTGGCAGGGACAGGATCAGGCCGCAGGGCAGGCAGCTACTTTTGGCTTTAGGCTGTGCATTCACAAGCTGTGGAGCTGCTGCTTGTATTAACACCAGACAAAACAACCCCAAACCACAGTTTTACCTGTGCACGTCAGTGACACAGAATACACACAATTCAGAGCAGCTTTCGAATACTACTGCAGACGCAAGCCTACCCACTGCACCCTAGTAACAGCATTAACACTTCAATTTGTTAGAATTACCTCTATTTGCAGTGTGGCCTGGCCGCAGGGAAGTCTTACCTTGAGCACTGCAGGCAGCAGGAACCGCGCTCCCCTGGCAGCACTGAGGCAGGCTGAGGCCAAAGGCTGCCCTTCCTCACTCCTCAGGTGCCTCACTTCTCTGCAGCACATTGAAGATACACCGTGTAAGGGTGGGTTTTGTAGCCACATGCACCAGTGTTCTGGCACAGGCTCACAGATGCGAGTTTTATCCTTAAAGAAATGCCTAGACTGTGCCTTGGCGATGTCTTTTCTGGGATGTGCTGCTTGGACAGAATCCTATCCCAGAGAAACCCAGCTGGTGCTGCAATCCAGCTGATGCTGCAGCCCAGCTGGCCCCTGCATTGTGCAGGGATGCAGCACAGCATCAGCCCAGTCAGGAATAAAAAACAACAGCGAGATTCCCTTCCTTCTTATTCCACATGCAGCACTGTTGTTAATATAAGAGAGCAGGGTTTGGGCAGTGGCACTCACTCCGATCCCAGGGAAAGTTAGCACGGCTCTGGAGAGAGAAGGACCTGATGCAGCGAAGCCGAAGGGAAACTCTTCTTTGTCCCCCTCTCAAGAAGCCAGAGGGGGAGCAGCAGCAAAGACGCCAAAACCCGACTGAGCGCACGGAGCCAAGCAGCGCATCCTCCGTCTCTCTCTCCCTCTGCAGTGCCCCGGGCCTCTCCGAGCACCGACGGCAGCCCCGGGCTGGAGCCCTGGAGCTCTCACCGCGAGGATAAACCCGGTGGGAGAACGGAGCTCGGCCGCCGAACCCGCAGCGCTCGCTAGGTGGCAGTACCCCCCCGGTAACCTGCCGTCGGCGTTTCTCATCGCCGCCCGGCCCCGGGCACTCCGGCGTGGCTATGACGGGAACCCCGTCCAAACACTGCCTTCCAACAGCGGCAACCCGCCGCACTGTTACCGCCTTTAAGGGAAGGTCCCTGGGGAGTAATTAAGGGCCTCTTCCCGCAATTAATTGCGGGCACGTGAAGCCACGCGTGATGCCGACTTCAGCGGGTGGCTGTCGGGGGGTGCAGTGTGAGCACCTGGAGGTGGTGGGGGGGGGTTAGTTATTCCCACAGTCCTGGGGCCAGGCAGATTGTGGCTTTCAAGGGCTGATGGAGCGAACAGCAGCTAAGGGAAAGTGTGCTGTGTGGGGAAAACCCCCAGACCGTGATCTCAGTTGCATAGCACCATAACAGGGATCGACCTGCGCTCTTCTGATTAAATGGAGGGTCGGAGCTGGTTGTAAGCCTCAGCTCTCCTCAGGAAGAAGCAATAAGGCTCGAAATACACAGAGTTTTTAAGCGCATCCTCTCCGAAGCTGCAGTCAACTTACCCCAGAGTTGTTAAATCTTTGCAGCAGGTCTGGATGGCCGGCTCCCAAAAGCACAGCAGCAGGTGCTGGTGGCACCTGAGCCCCATCTGCACAGCACTATGGGGCTCCCAGGCTCTTCTCTGGGCTCCTGCCTGACTCACCTCTTGCTTTGGAGCCTAGCTGCTGGGCCACACAGGGCATCATCCCTGTGGTGCCTGGCCCTCAGCAGTATTGCCAGCCTGCCTGTGGACATGGGTTTTCAACACACCACCAAGCTGCTGCATCGGCTGGGGTTTTCCCTTGCACCCATGAGCACGTGGCTCTGACACAAAATGCACTTGCTGCAGCTGCTGCCATAGGAACAAACTGTCCCCCCATTTCCAGGGAGGATAATTGAGCCCTCCCATGTGTTCCTGTCCCATCATCCCAGTAAAGCACCAGGGCAGGGGGATACAATCACTGGCCCCTACCAGCACTCCTTGTCCCAGGACGCCCCAGGCTAGTGCTCCCCTGGGCCCTATCACCCCAAAGGGAAAGGAAGGGAAGGGAAAGGGAAAGGGAAAGGGAAAGGGAAAGGGAAAGGGAAGGGAAGGTGTCGAGTCTCTCTGTTTTCTGGCAGCCCGGCCGGGGGCCCTGCTCCCCACTTCCACCCCCCACCGTCGATTAACATCCAGGTGCTTTGAAGAAAATAAAGTCATTTATTGTCAAAGCATCCAACATACCCAGATAAACTATAAAGTTTAATAAATCTTTTCGGGGGGGGACGAGGAGAAAAACAAAAACAAACCAAAACCCAAAACAACAACAACAACAGCAACAACAACAGAAAACCCCAACACAACTCCTAACATTAAAGGGAAGGTAACACAGAACTATCGAGACTTCATTTCACGGGCACCAAGTGACACTCTGTAGGAATATCGAAAATAAAAATTTACCCTGACATAGAATTATTGTTACATCTAAACCATAAGTGCTTAATAATTTAAGTAGAAACGTATGACAAATGCATCAATATGTTGCAATATATGACATTTTTAAAAATGTATTTTTAAAGTCTTTGTTTTTTCCTTTTTTTTCCCTTGCTCCCTTTTTTCTTTTTTCCTCGATATTTTCTTTTTTTTTTTTTTTTTTTTTTGGGTTTCCCTTTTTGTTTTTTATTTTTTGATTTTTTTTTGTTTTTCAGTCGTTTTTTAAAATTCTTGGGGTTTTTTTTGTAAATTTTTTTTCTATTTTCCGCATTTTTCCATTCTTCTTTTTTCTTCCCTTTCCTTTTTTTTTTTTTTTTTTTTGTCCCTTCTTTTTTTTTTTCTCTCCTTTTTTTCTTCTTCTTGTTCTCCTCTTCTTCCCTGCAGCCCTCCCCATCCCTCCCCACAAAGTGAAAATGCGTGCATCGAAAAGAAAGGGAAGAAAGCGCCGGGCGACCACTGCCCTCCGCGGGGGCCGGCCGGGGGTCCCCGGGTGTGCGGGGTGTTGTTGGAGTGTTGTTGGGGGGAAGGTGTGTTCCCGCTAGTTGTGGGAGGTCATGTGGCGGGAGAGGTGGTGCCGCTCGCGGAAGGACTCGTTGCAAATGGGGCACTTGAGCTTCTCCTCGCGGCGCCGCTTGACAAGGGGTTCCAGCGCATACTCCTTCTTGTGGTGGGAGCGCATGTGGTACACCAGGTCCGAGGTCATGCGGAAGGACGCGTTGCACTTGGCGCACCAGTTCTGGGCCGGCAGGCACAGCGACGTGAACGACGGCGGCAGCAGCGTCAGCGCCGACGGCAGCTGCAGCTGCAGCGGCCCCGCCGCCGCCGCCGCCACCGCCGCCGCCGCCGAGCTTTTGGGCCAGAAGGCGGTGGTGTAGAGGAAGGGGCTCTGTTTGGGCAGCCCCCCACCTCCGCCTCCACCCCCGCCGCCGCCGCCTCCGCCTGCCGCCTCTCCGCCACCCGGCAGCTTGACGGCCAGCGCCTCAGCAGCATAGAGGCGGGTGGGAGCGGCCGCGCCGTCGGGGCAGGGCTCGCCCAGCCCACCCAGCTTCTGGCCCAGCACCAGCGGCGGGACGTGCGGGAAGGAGCGGGCGGGCTGCGAGAAAGCGCTCTTTCGCTCCTCCGCCCCGCCGCCGGGGCCGCTCCCCCCGAGCTGCGTGACGGTGGTGAAGGCGCTGCCCCGCGCCGGGCTGTTCCCTTCTAGGCGAGCCGACAGCTGGACCCCGGGGCCGCTGCGGGGACACAGCCCCGGATCGCTGCCGCCCGCACCCGGTGCAGCGGGGGAAGCGCGCTCCTGGCCCTCCTCGCCTCCACCGCCGTCGGGCTCAGAGCCGCGGGCCGCCTTCTTCACTTCCACGAAGGCGCTGCGCTTGGCCTCCCCTGTCTCCGGGCTGGGCGGTGCAAAGAGGCGGCCGCCCTCCTCCAAGCCGCAGTAGGAGCCGGCGGCCCGGTACTGCTGCTGCGGGGCGCACACGGGCTCCTCCTTGGGCGCCGACGGCAGCCCGGGCCGCTCCGCCGGGAAGCGGCCCCGCGCAGCTGCCCCGGAGCTCCGCTCCTCCTCCTCGGGGTATCGCCGTTTGCCTTTCCCGGCCGCCGTCTCCGGGCCGCCCTCGGGGGGCGCCGGCCGCCCCGGGGACCCGCCGTGGCCACTGCGGGAGTTCTCCAGCTCCCGCGCGAGGTTGTGGAAGTCCGTGGAGGGCTTGGTGCTGGCGGCGGCCCCCCCCCCCGCGGGCCCCCCCCGCGCATGGCGGTCCCCGTCCTTATCCCGGGGTCAGTTCGGGTCTTGCAGCGGC
>JASSUY010025082.1:0-19036 GCA_032466535.1 Forpus xanthops
GGGGCCCGCGGCGGCCCCTTAAAATCACGGCCCCGCGGGAGCGAGCGGACCTGGGACACGAGGGCCGCGGAGGTGCGCGGGGCTGGGAAGCGTCGCCCTCCACCCCGCCGGGACGCAGGTGAGGAGCCAGACTGCAGCCGGTCCCTCTTCCTCATCCCTTCCTTCCCCCTGCCGCGGCCAAGGCCGGGCCGGGCCCCATCTCCGTGCGGCAGGTCCCGGGGAGTTGTGGTCCAGGGCCTGCACACACCGGGCTGCTGCTCCCTACTTGGTGCCAGGCCTCTGCACTGGGGCTCGGGGCCACCGCCCGCTCCGCCGTGCCCTGCCCGGGCACCCTGATGCCTGCCAGGTGACCCTCATCCCTTGCTTCCAGCTGCGCCCTCCATCCCATCTCCCTCCTGTTGCTGTTACCTTCTGTGTGTCTAAGTCGTACAGCCTTGGAAGGGAAAACTTAGTGTATATTTACAGTGCTGTGCTAACCCGGCTTAGGGCCTGCGGGCTATACGCTGTAGGCACTGTCAACAGTAGCTGAGCAAGGCTAAATGAAAAGTTCTCAGTGGGGGCATCTGGATTAGGGCTTCCCAGGGCCCCAAAGATGAGGATGCAACATATATTTTGTCAGTTCCTCTTCTTAAATATTTCTTTATAAATATTATGGTAAAAGTATTTTCAATCACACAGGTGCAATTTGATAAACACAGAAAAGCTGGAGGTGTACTTTTGTCTGTTAGCTTGATTCCATTGTTGTATTATCTTTCCAAGCCACTTATCTCTCATTTCTTGTATTTGCATATTTCCTAAAGTCTTACTCTAATGGCCTTATAAGTAAGGAATAGCTTTATGTGCCTTTGCCAGCTCAGCTGTATTGATGAGGATTGCATAAAGCATGATTTCCACCTCATATTTCTTTGTTCAAAAACTCCGGGGTGGGGGGAACAGGGCAGTGCGTGCAAGAATGCCCTTTCTCTGTTAGAATATAGCTTGTTTGGAACAGCCAAGGGACCTGACAAGTGGCTGGACTAACTCTATTTGACTAGAGTTATTGTATTTGCAGAACTGCACTATTGCCCAGGTGTAGACTGTAAGGCTGATGAGGCAGTACTCAGAAAGGCAGGTACTTCGAGCTTTAGAGTGCTACTCCACAGGCATTCTGTCTTCAATTCAGCTATGTCTTCACTGACTGTGAGTAACTGTTTTGCTGGGTTAAAATATGTCAGTATAGCTGTTGAGCTAAGCCCTTGCCTTTCCACGGGCCAGATCTGTGTTACATTTCATTGATTTTTAGATCTATTTAGCTCTTAAATATTTGATTGTTAATAAGTTAATGTGGGACCCGAATGCTTAATTAATTGAGCAGGAAGACTGATAAATAGAGTTGTCACATAGCTACACAAGAAAATTGTGCTGTGATTCTCAAAACATTTATGTGGAACAGTTCCCTGTATTTTACCATACGTGATCCTGGGATTCATTTAGTTTCATTGAAAGGATTTGTATTCAGTCTCCTACCTCATTCTTTGTGTTAATTAAAAATATTAGCTAAGAAGTAATTACCAAGAATATCAGCAATATTGACTCTTCTGAAAATGGGGGTGGAAGAGCTGCGTGGAACAAGATTCCAGTATGTTGCTTGGAATACACTCACCAAGTGGGTTTGAGGCTGACTTTTCTTATTCAGCGGATTTCTGTAGGTTTCAGTCTGTTTATATTTGCTAAATTTGTAAATATTTGAATTTTTTGTTTGGTTTTGCCCCTCCACAGATTGGGGATCTGACAGCGCTATTGTAAATGGGCTACCACGGTAAAGTTTTCCTGGTAGGTAAGTCTGTTGAGGCTGGGTTGTACAGTAGCTGTAATGTAGGTTTCCTCTCTAGCTAAGCCTGTAAAAGGACAGCTAGCATAAATATTATTCTGTGCTGAGAAGCTGATCCTGTTAAACTTCAGGATTTTCAGGTTACTTGACAAATTTCTGGTGGATTGAGAAACTTTAGTGCTGAGCAAGGTGCAAACCCAGGAATGCATTCTCTCTGCTATTCAGAGCAGAGGTGGCCCATCTGCGGTGTTTGGGTTTTATTTATTTCAGAAGTTCAAATTCAGTTGTCAAGGGCTCTGTGGCCCATGAGTGGTATGAGTCTGTGCCGCAGCACAGCTGGATAAGGTTCGTCGAGGGACTCTTGTGGCTGACTTTGGTGGATTGCTCTGTCACCCTTTTGCACTCCCAGCCAACTTGGTGTCCCTCTCTCCAGCTCTGAGGCCCCACAGGGAGGTGTATCATGGTCTCTGTGTGAAAATACTCCAGTGTCCCCCTCCCTGGAGGCTGGGAAGTTGAAGCATACAGTGTGTGATCAACTATGTTGAGGGTTTTGGTCTGTGGCTAATAGAACCAGGAGCATTGGCTCCTGTTACTTTCAAAGGGCATCTAATGTAGAAGATGACAAGCTCTTTTACTTAAGGCTCAGAGGTGGTTTTGGATTGTTTCTAAAGATAGATCAAATGTAGTTACTAAGGCACTGAACAAAAGGCAGGGTAACTAAATATTTCACTGCTACTAGAATAATGCAGCTGTCACACTGTAGTAACAAGTAACTGTCATTCATCTCCCATCAGCAGGAGGAAGTTGAGAGGGTACTACGTGAAGTAGATATGGTCTTAGTCCTTAACATGTTGTCAAACCACTCTCACAGCTTTTTTTAGCCTGTAGAATCACTGAGGGGCTCTGGATCAGGAGCTGAAGGGGGCTCAACAGCAAAGTTGTGGTCTCACCTTCCAGAGATAGTGACTCCAGGCATAGACTAGAGCAACTTACAGACAACTAGTTCTGTGGTCATGTGTATTGTAGGCTCTATGGTTGTGCAGGACTTGCCTGTGGCTCTAAATACTTACCATAGCATCCAGGTCTTAAAAATAAGAGGTTTACATACCTCTTATTTGTAATTGGCAATTTATCAAGATGTGTCTCAGAAAAACCTTTTAAAATTCCTTACTTAAGAGTTGCTTGGGAAGAATGCAAAGCAGAGTCAAGCGTTACCAGTTAAACCATTTTTTTTTGTTGTTCCAGTCACTTATCATTCAATTGGTACATTCAGTGTGTTCTGGGAGAGGGGACGGAAATGTAACTAAATATTTGGCACCCTGTGTTAAATTGAGTCATTGTGTAAAAAAAAAAAAAAAAAATGGAAAAGAAAAAAGAAAAGAAAGATGGAAAATTATTCCTGACTCAGGAAACTCTACAGCGAGACACTTAAACACAGTGCAGTTATACAATGTCTTCTTATGGAACATATTACTGAGAACTGGAAAAGATATAACATCCACTTCTTGGCATTTGTGGTGCTTGTGACCTACAGTAGGACTACTTACAATCATCAGCTTTATCTGATGTTTCACCACCTGCAGTTACCCAATTCTAAGGCAGCCTGGCCTACCATACTTGTTCAGGAATCTGAGTATTTACAGTTTGAATGGGACCAAGGAGAAAGGGGCTGGAAGAGATGTAGAGTTTTCTTAGTCTCTTGACTGCTGTGAGATGCAAACTGGTTTGTTTGTGGAAGGGTGGCTGCTACCAATTTGCATTCTTGGCTCTAGACTGAAGTGCTTATGTGGTCTGGGCCCTGTGTGATACTTACCTGGAAGGGGAGGTGTTCTCTAACCCAGCCTGTTTTAATGTGATTTAGAGAGTGTCTTTTTAGACAGATGAAGACAAACATGCAGTCTTACTTATGCCTTTTTGTTTCACAATGCTGCCATAGAAATTAAAGGTGATGAAAGACTTGCCAGGCATCATGGCGAGTCTCAGCCCTTGGCTGCCTCCACACTGGACCTCCTGTCCTGAAAAGCATCTGCTCTCCCAGCTGATGATGAGATTGTCAAGATGGAGATGAAGGTTTGTGCAGTGTGGAAGCACAAGTCCTTTCCTCATTCAGGCACTACACTGCTTGGCCCAGTCATGGCAGTCCTTGTGAAAAGCATGTGTAAAGCACATGCTGCTGCTCTGTGAGCTTGGCATGTGGAGCCCATCCTGTGAGAGCAGACAGGAAAGTGTTCATGCAGCACAGGCCATTTGGCAAGATGTCACCCCACAGTGGAACTAGTTCTCCTCTCTTGACTGTAAGTTTTATACTAACTCTATTAACTTCAAGGGAGTTGCTCCAGAATTCATGCTATTAGTTGCAAATGCTGAATCAGGCCCAAGGGCTTGTTTTTTGTCCTCATGACTTTTCACTGACCTCTGTTGTTTTTATAAGCCTGTATCTGTGAAGCCCATGCTTAACTCTTCTAAATAAAATTAAACATTCTGCAGGATGGATAAACCTGTATCTGTCCATTTTGGGTTGTGAGGTTTTTTCCTCACATATTTATTGAAAGCTTGCAGAAATATTTAAATGTATTCTCTAAGAAAAGTGACTGAAATTTATTGTCTGGTAATTGCAAGACTGATAGTATATCCATTTGTTGTGTGCTTAGAAGTTGGAATATACATGTACTTTTTTATCTGCTATTCAATCTAAGTTAGTTTGATTTGCAGTTATTTGATAATAGTCATCTGTCTACTGCAAAGCTTTGAAAAGAAGCTGGCCGATAAAGCAGGAGTGTATTTTTGGTGGTTTTATTTTTCTACCTTGAGATCAGCAGAGAGAAATTATGTACACATAAAAGAAATTGTAGAGCTGCCATCGCATTCTCTTAAACTCATTCTGGGGTTGATTTTGCAATGCCATAAACAACTTGGTTGAAAATTACTACGCATTAGTGCCATGCTGCTCTCTTCGAAGTTGGTAGGATCCAGCTGACTGTGAGTATGAGAGGAGTGTGAAGGTCTCGCCATGGTAGAGTGAAAGTATCAAAAGGAAGTTAAAGTCCTATTAGTTCTCTGGCAGGAATAACAGTGTTTTGTGATATGTAATCATCATACTTGATTTGGAATTAGTGAACCCATTTATGTGGCTGTTACATGAAAAGATTGTTAATGATGCTGCACCATGGAGGATTCTGGTCTGTGAGGATGATGTAAAACAATAGGATTGGTTGAGACAAAGGAATTCCATTTTTCCTTCTGATCTTCGAACAGGATTTCCAAGATAGCCTTATAAATGAAAGGTCTTGGAAGGTGTCTTACATGTGACTTGCTCTGAAGAGTAAAAGCCTGAGCAAAACCAAAGCAGAACAAAAACAACCCCCCCAAAAATAACCCCCCAAGTCAACTGTTCTTCACTCCACTGGCTCCAGAACGTGAACATTATCTGGGCAAATGCCCAGGACTAAACACAGTGCTCTAAACATGGTCTTATAAGTGACTTGTAAAGGAAAAAAAAAACAAAACACAAAACAAACAAAAAAAAACCCACCAAAAATAACACAATTTTTTTTTTTAAATGGTTCCCTTTCCCATTTTTTTTTTTTTTTTTTTGTCCAAAATGATGTCTTTGGTTTCTGCTTTATATTTGCTGAATACAAATCCGAGTTTTCCAGTAATTAACTCCGGGGCTTTTTGACCCTGATTTTGTTGACACATATTTCCAACATGAAAATAACCCTAAGTCTTACGGGTTTTTCTTTCACACATGATGTGTGTTACATTTGCCGGCACTCCCTTTTTTAACTTACTTCTGGATTCATAGCCTTGTCTTCCTCTTAATCCTTTGCTCAATAGTTTCTCTTAATATAGGATGCTTTTTGAGCATGTGCCAAAGCATATATTTAAATACACTGAGAATGAACGTGTGGAAAGCAATGGAAATGTTTGCTTGGCTGAACTGATTGTATCCCTCACTCAGCTTAATGGTTCAGGTGAGGATTCAGAGCTGTGGAACATGTGAGGATGACAGGAGGCAAGTCTGAGTGAGTGATCAGAGCAGCATGTTGAGTCAGTGCATGGAGAAATGCTGTTTACCATAGAAGAGTATCCTTTCTTGTCTTCTTGCGCTGCAGATGCCCATTCAGGTGCTTAAGGCAAAAGCCCGAAGTTTGGCCTTGGAGTGGTTTCTCGTGTGTGGAGAAATGGGCAGAATTGCCAGCTGTTGTTTTCCAGCTCAGCCGGGGCTGATGTGGCAAGATGCTGGCTTTCACTCAATCTTTGTGCTTATTCTGTGAGTGAACTTTGTGATAACTTTGACTTAGGAAGGAAGTACGACCCAGGCTGCTTCCATTTAGGATCTGCTTGTGTGGGAAACTGCTCAACACTTTTTGCAAAAAAGTTAAGTTTTTTAACTTATTTTCTTTCTTTTTCTTTATTTTTTTTTCCTGTCTAGTGCAAGCACAAAACCAAACCATAACTTTTACAACAATAAACACATGTTCTTTTTCCAGGTGCAGCCTTGCAATGCTTTAAGATGCATAACATGCTGAGACTGTAATTTCTGAGGTAAACAGATACTGGCAACTGTGAGATGCCAGCACTCAGTGAATTGTCATAATAAGCTATTTTAGCTACAGCTGGGGACTTAAAAAATCATAATTTATTCATCGTGTTCACAGTAGTTAATGCAAGATGAAAAATCGTGATTTGAACACTTTGAATAGCTTGGGAGAGAAAGCTGGGGTTCTGGCAGTGTGTTTACTCAGGGCTATGTCTGTTTGGTTTGCCTGTCTAGACCCTTCAGGGTACCCTGGATCATTTAAATTGACTGTCCATGTGCCACAGTATAACCCCAACTTTGTACATAGGTTTTACTAGCATCTGTCTAGAGACAGCTGTTAAAAATGGTGGTAGTTTTGGAAGTTAGAGTTCAGTTTTACGAAGTGCAAGTCAAGAATGTGAATTTTAGCCCTGTGACTTTTGCTGCTGGTGGTGTGAACTTAAATGCTGTGCTGCAGTAGAACTCATATCCTGAAGTGTTCCTCTGAATGTGTGTTAGACCTGAGAATTGCTGCTGAGGTCTTCATAAACTGCTTTCAAATATCCAGAATTTTAGAAAATGATCTTTGAGCTGTGAGTAAACTTTTCCCCTGGTTAAGTGTTTTGGACTTGGGAAACTGCAATTAGGAATGTGGGTCAGGAGTCTGCTAGCTTCAAGCCCGTGTCCCAGAAAGGTGCCATCCCTGCATGTCCTGCCATGTGAGAAATAGACTGTGGCTCTGCTTACTGTGCTGCACTCTGCTTTTTGTTGTGGCGCACTCCGCTTATTTTAGTACAATAAGAACAATGAGCAAAAGCTATTGCACAGCAGTGATATTTGAGTCCTACTACCATGTCACTGGGACTTATGCAAAAAGCCACAGTTCAAACTTGTATCAGTGGTCTTCATTATATGCATTGCTTAGATTTTTTGGCGTTTTTAATTGGGCTGAAAATGAGGCTTCACTGTCGAGTGAGCAGCTTCCCTTTGGTTAGTTCAAATTTTCTGTTTAGTCATGCCATAAGACTTTTTAATTTGTGTGTGTTGCACGGATGAAAGCATAGCTCATCATTTTGTCCTCACTTGAAAGATATTCTCAGTGTTTGCTTTGTAGCATGTCCCTTATAATATTTAACTTTATTTCATTTTTTTTTTTTTTCTAGAAGGTATGGTCCGCCAAGATAAATATTTTATTTTTTATAACGTGGATTTATTTTTTGATGTCTGTATGAAAAACATTATTTTATCTGCTGGCATTCCATGAAAGACTGGGCATATGTTAGCTGTCACTTCTAGTGTATTTCCCACGTGGTTAACAGCAGCTCTGGAAGCCAGAGGAGTGATTTAGCTCTGTCTTGCATGTCTTGTTCCTTGCTAACAATAGTACACTTGCATGTGCACTCCCTTTCGGTAGACGCACCAAACATCTTCCTTTACTTCTGATAGTCTTCTGTTTGTCAGGCTCTAGTCTACACTTGAGAACCATTGCTTTCACTACTCCACAGTAAGCTAGAGGCATTTTTGTTTTAATTAAGTATCACAGCCATATTGAAGCTCAATCTTTTATTTAAGGTTTATTTCAGGGCAAGCAATACCTAACATTATGTCAATTTCACTGGTGCTCCCTGTGTTGCTTTGTAATGTTCTGTGTTTTGCTTAGCAACTAAAGTTGGTTTACATGTTTAAAAACAGACAGTAGGTAATAGTTGTCTTTCAATAGTTATTAATAATGTTCTAATAATGACTAGAATGTCATTAGTGCTAATGCTGACCATCTAATGATCCTGGCAGGCTTTTGGTTATACCACTAAAGTTTGAAATGTAAAACTAAGGAAAAGTCTCGAGCCTTGGGATAAGCAGAGTAGTGAGTTTAACTGAGGATGTGCTAACTGGATACTACTGGAGAGACTAACTTGGAAGTAGTGAATTGAAGAAAGTAATCTTACTGTAACACATTGTTTCATACCACCTGCTCCTTCACAAACAAAGCTAAGAGAGTTGGGGCTGTGCAGCCTGGAGAAGAAAAACTGTGTGGTGGCATCTTAGCAGCCTTCCCCTATCTGATGGGTGCCTACAGGGATGCTGGAGAGGTACTCTTCATCAAGGACTGTAGTGATAGGACAAGGGGTGATAGGGTCAAACCAGGGGAAGTTCAGGTTGGATATAAGAAGAAAGTTCTTTACTGTGAGGATGGTGAGGTGCTGGCACAAGGTGTCCAGGGAAGTGGTAAATTTTCTGTCCCTGGTCGTGTTCAAAGGCAAGTTGGACAGAGCCTTCGGTGACATGGTCTAGCATGAGGTATCCCTGCCTGTGGCAAGGGGGTGGGAACTAGATGTTCTTAAGATCCCTTCCAGACCTAACTGTTCCATGATTCTGTGTTTATCGCTGTAGTTAAAACTCCTGCTAGTAGGCAGCGCATCATTTATTGTGGGAAGACTCTGTGGGTTTTTGCTTCATTGGGCTTTCTACATCCCGCGCAGGTGGACATTGCATTCCCTGCACAGTGGTCTTTGTAAGGATGTTTCCTTTCCTGGCAAGGATGGGCTTGTAACACTGGTTACAAGTGTTTCCTCTGTGTTGAGGCAGAGTGTGCCCTTTGGGCCCAGCAGAATGGGAAGAAAGCCTTCATTTTGCTAGCGGAAATCTTAATTTGGAACACTTTACTGGAATCTGGCGTATTAAAGGGACAACAAATTTAGGAAAGGTAGATCATTGACTCAGCTCATGCTCAGTAATCTTTCCATTCAGCAAGAAGTTTATGTATGTGTGTTTTTAGCTATGAACAGTTCTTCTGTTTTTCTCTGTGCTTTTCCTAGTTGACACACTTTATTAGATAAGCATTAATGCAGCATAGGCCAACAGGTCACATTTAACTCTTGAAGCTACAGTAAAGGTACTGACAAAAATAAACCACCAAGTCTAGCAACTTCAGGTTGTATACGCTATCCCTGACATCTATAAAGCCCTATTTAGTTTGGATGTACAATCTCCAAAGAAAAGTATGTCATGTGAAGTTTTGGCAAAGTTCATGTTGTATGATGCCTGTGGGATGACTGAGCATTTTATGCAATGCCTTGCTTTTATTCATCCACTGTCCAGTGGCTAGCATAGAAAGCTGGTTGTCAATTGAAACCTTTTGTCTCAAGCTTGCCAGCTTTTAATTGAAGGCAATACGTTATTTCCTTGGCTGCTTAAACCCATTTCTAGTCTAGCATCTACATATGTAGGTATGAAACGTGCAAGCGCAAGGAGAGTGTTTCTGTATGAATTTCTGCATTTGAGGAGAATGGGGAGAGGTGCTTTTTGGTGAGAAGCTGCTAAGAAGCATGGAGCTGTTTGAAAGTGCTTGTGGGCTTGGAATGTGTTTTTGATCAAGAGATTCACAAGCAGAAGTCATTGAAATTCACTGAACTTTCAGGCTTTAGAGAAATAGCTGTTGCAGCTGCATTTGCAGTGCTGGCATGGAGCAGTTGGTGTTTGATGCTGTTACAAGGAAGCAACGGTAGAAAGCTTACAGTAACATGTCACTGTCAAGATGGCCAAAGTGTGGAAGGAGAAATGGAATCACTAGAGTGAAAGTGGTTTAGATGTTTTAGAACTGAGTTATAGTCTGGGTCTCTTTCCACTATGCATTGCCGAACAATAGATTGCCTGGACAAGAGAGGAAACACTGCAGTTATATTCTGCAGAATATAACTTTTATCTGAAGAGGGAATTAGATAGAAATGGGTTCTAGCCCTTCAACCTAAGAATAAATGTAGGAAAACATGAGCTGGATGCAGTCAGACTGGCAGCTGAAAGCAGGTACTTCTGTTACACTTTCGGCTTTAAAGGCAAAAGAAGGAGCTTTACTTCTTTTTGAACTCTGTAATGGCATTAGGAAACTCAGCTGACTGTAACAGCCCCTCTGGGCTGGTGAAGGAGGAGATGGGAAGAGTGAACCAGCAGTCCCTCTAGGCATATGCTTTTCTGGTTGTCAGAGGGTACTCGGCATCAAATGTCAGCTCAGTCCTTGGGGGGTAGGGGGTGTTGGCCTCATCAGGGGTTTCTGGACAGGTCCAGTTGTCCTTTATGCAGGCCTTGGGGAAAAATAATGGAGTTTGCTTGATTTCTGTCTTTAGGAGGAAGCCAGTGCCAGCTCCTTGCTGGGCATTGTTCATGTTCACCTGCTGCAATAGGGATTGGGCGAGGGCTTTGCAAGCAGGAGGAAATAAAGTCGTCCTGTGCAGGTGAGGTCATGGTCCACGAACTGTGAAAGGAAGGTGATTATGTCCCCTGTGATTTGCCTTCTGGTGCTATGGTTTTGGAAGGAAGGCAGAATGTGAAAGAATAACGAGTTTTAGAGGTGGATTGAGTTTCCCTAGCTTAGTCACAGCATGTCAAGTTACTCGAGATTTGTCACTCCCCAGAGACATGGATTTGTGTTTGTGCAGGGGAAACATCATAGCTGAGACACAGAAGATAGAAATTAAGTCGATGGTGTTTATTTTAAGAATGGTTGATAAACTTTGAAGTTTTTTTTTTTTTTTATGTTGCTGAATTTATACAAAGAAGCTCTACAAAAATAACTGGCACCAGCTGTAGAAGCAATAGAATAATGCTGTGAAGTCTTGAAACTGTGGTATGTAACCACAAGAACTATTTTCACCATTGACAACTTTCTCTTTATTATCTGCAAAAAGAGAATGATGGAATTTGTTAAACAATTTAATTTTTCATTTCTAAAAGGACCAAGTAAACCTGTATCCCAGTATCCCTAGTCGTGGCTCCCCATACGCAATGCTAGCCAATGTTTTTTGCTAGCAGTCATGGTAATCTTCTGGTACCAGTGTGTCAACAAGAATTAAACCAGAAGAGACCTTGACATCAGACTGCTGCCTCACTTTCTGGGTTTGACTGCATTTGATTCAGATGTGAAATAAAAAGGAAGTGAAACTAACAGGCTGTGTATCTAATCTATGTATGTAATATAACCCCGATACAGTAAACGTGGAGTCACCAGTGTGGTTTAATTCAGAATGGTCTGCTGTTGTCAGTACTTTGACCCAGTTTCACCATTTCAACAAATGAGGCTTGTTCTCTTTTGAAATGCTTATTTTGAAACACTTTGTCCCAGGAGAGAGGAGAGAGAAAACAAATTGTTTATACAAGTAAACTAATAGTGGAGAATCAAAACACCCACACTTCCTTCTTCAGGAGTTCCCCTGCTAGTAGTTTCTATGAACTCATAAATACAGTGAGAGAAGAGAAACTTCTTGTAGTAATTAGATGGGTTTCTATGTGACTGCTGAAGCTGCCGAAGAAGCAAAGTTTGGTATTGATGTTTCCTATAGCACTGGGGGATCAAAAATAGGAGGAAAAACTGCTCATCCCAAAATCTAGGGAGGGGAGGGATTTTCTTTCTTCCTTGTCTGGATGAAGATAGCCTAGAAGAGGCTTTAAGCCTTTCTCTTTACTGTGCCAGTTGCTGGCATAGCATCAATACCTCCCACTTTATTTACGGGAGTGTATATGTCCTGGTATTTTGAGGGACTTGAGGAAAGCAGCAGATAGGTGAGTTATTGAGGTGATGTTCTTGGACCATCTTAAATACAGATGTGATGTTAGAAGAAGAGAAGGGAAGAGGAGACTGCTCAAGCTCATGTAAAATGTCGAGTCTTGTAGATGTTGTGTAGAATCATAGAATAGTTAGGGTTGGAAAGGACCTTAAAATCATCCAGTTCCAACCCCCCTGCCACGAGCAGGGACACCTCCCATGAAACCATGTGTCATGGGTTCATCAGCAGCAGTCATTTTTCTCTTTTTCATAGTAGTTGGCGCAGCACTGTGTTTTACAGTCATGAGAGGGGAGTGAGAGCGACTGCATGAGTTTGAGGACCTTAAACCACGACACCCTGCCACCCAGGGCTCTGTCCAACCTGCCCTTGAGCACCACCAGCAAGGGAGCATTCACAACTTCCCTGGACAACCTATTCCACTGCCTCACCACCCTTACAGTAAAGGATTTCTTCCTTATCCAGTCTAAACTTCCCCTGTTTCAGTTTGAGCCCATTACCCCTTTTCCTATCACTGCAGTCCCTAATGAAGAGTCCCTCCTCAGCATCCCTATAGGCCCCCTTCAGATACTGGAAGGCCACTATGAGGTCTCCACACAGCCTTCTCTTCTCCAGGCTGAACAGCCCCAAATCATAGCACTCATTTTGTTTTGAAAACAGTTAAAGTGTTGAAATCATACTGTTTCTGTGTAGGTCAAGAATAGACACCATTTAAAAACTTATTAAACAAAGCTGACAGATAGTAATTGGTTGGGTTTTTTTCCTAAGCTGGGTGTATGGTTCTAAGCAATGACAGCTAACAGGCTACTATTGATAACCTAGTGGGCATTTAAGTGTGTCTTGATGGTCAGGTCACAGAGTGAAAAAAATACACGAGTTGCTACCAGAAATGAAGAAAGAAACCCTGGTAGTTGATGTAGTCCTACTGATACATGTTAATAGGACACTAATAATGTGTAATGCAATGTATGTCTGTTCTTTCATGTTCCTTATTCAGATAGCTAGGGAGAAAGGTGTAGAAAAGGAGAAGAGCTTTAGCAGGAAGTAAAAAACAGTGGAAACTGTAAAATGTGAAGAGAATTGGATTTGAGGATGCAGAACTTCCTGATAGAGGGGAGAAAGCTGACAAAGTAAAGAGGTTTCACCCTGGAGGTTCAGCTGCAAGGATGAGGGTAAGTTGTGTGTACAGCCCGGGGTAGGAGAGAATTAGGTTGTTCAGGATAAACAGGGTGAGAGGAGAGAGCTGGTGATGGACAACCTGATGGAAAAAGGGAAGAGGTCTGGGGAAGCAGCAGCAACCTTTGAGTTGCTGATGAATTGCAAATCAGCAGTGGCAGAAAGATGATGGAGGTACCAGAGATGATTATCAGAGGGAAAAGTTACAGGGAGAGATCAGAGGGAGCAATTGTCATCTGAGGGAGAATCAAGACGAGCGGCATAGGGCAGGAAGGATGACCTGCGTTTACATGACTTCCAAGTTACACAGATTGAAACCTAAATTAAGCTTGCTTAATTTAAGGCTAGCATTGTCAGTCCCATGGCATGTATATAAAAAACAAGAAGACGGATGGAATTAACTGGGGACAGATATTTCAGCAGCCTTCAGCTCTGAATTTCCTGGGTTTCACTGGTGTGTGTCGTAACCTTTTTGTTTCCACTGTTTTGTTTTTGTTTTTTTTTTTTTCCCATAAAGAAATAGGGTGGAAGAAGAAAATCTAAAAAGTGTTTATCAGAATAGTATGTCATGTTTGACTTTCTCATAGATTTGGTGAAAGTTAATTTATAAACTGAAGTATAGATTTTGAATATTTGAGGATCTGAAACCCCCTTCTTTCTCAAAAAGAAAACATCTCCCATATTAATCTGCCCAGCTCCTGAAATAAGCAGTAGTTCAGTTGTATGAAAAACACAATCAAATTAGTATTTCAGACTATAGTTGATCAAAGTCGTGGATGAATTTTCTCATAAAACAATCAGTCTGTAACCAGTCTTATAGTCTTGATCCTTATGGGAGATGTGCAGGTGTTTCACATGATTTTGAGGAATTAAACTTCCTAATTTTTCCAAATAGGTCCAACAGGGGGAATATCTTGTATTATACTGTCTGTAGTCATTGTTCTGAAGAACTGTTAGATTGCCTTATTTATGCCTCGGCCCTGTCCTCAACCAGATCCTTGAACAGGCAAGAAATAAAGACTGCTCAAACTAAGTTTGTTTTTCCCTGAGATCTTGTGTGTGGTGTTTGTTTTTTCTTCTGTTTAATGCCTAGTAACATTATGAAATAAGTCTAGGCATTTTATCTCCTGGGATATGCACATGGCATAGCTGAAAGAACAGTATGAACACTGTGCTTTGGGGTTTATCCTGCTTGCTGTGTTGGCACACTTGTACGCCAGTGAACTGACTCACAGACATGGCTCAGTCTGTTTTTTCCAGTCTGTATAGTCAAATTGTGCTTCAGGAAGAAGTTACACATTCTGATCTTAATGGCAGCCTTTTAATAAAGGTTAGCAGCACTGTGTTGTACTAGTGCAGAAGGTGAGTCTCTAGCGAGACGACCTCAGTTCGCACAAGTGTGTCTGAAGCCAAGACAAACAATGCAAGTTTCCTACATGGAGTAGCTTAGCAATTCACTGCTAACAGATCCTCTCTGGGTTAGGTCAGTGAGAAGTAGTATAGGTGTGTTTTGCTCTCTGATATATTTACATAGGAGGTCTTTGCGTGGAGAGCAATGAGTTTGGTTTAATTAAGTGAAAGATTTAATTGTGGTCTTTTCTGTGCACAAAGCAAACCAAATAGGTCAAGACATAAACACTGTTCTTTTAAAGCTTCTCTAGTGAAAATATTTTCTTCATTGAGAAACAGATATTTTACTTGATATTGTATGTAAAGTTTGCTGGGTTTGTATGCTGATTCTAGCAATAGTTGGAAAGGGCTTCCAGACGTTGGCGAGTCCAGCCCTCCTTCCAGTCAGATCAGGGTGCTGGGGACCATGACCCACTGAGTTTTTAGTATCTCCAAAAGCAGAGACATCTCAGCCTCTCTGGGTCCCTGATCTACTGCTTGAACATGCTTGTGGTAAAACTCTTTTCGCTTATGTTGAGTTGAAAGCTCCTGTGCAACACTTTGATTTTTGTCTGTCTTTCTAGTATTGTGCTTTTGAGAAGAGCTTGGTTCTGTTCTCTATGCCTTCCCATTAGGGAGTTGTAGACAGCTTTAATGTCTCTTCTGAAAGCATTACAAAGCAGAGGAAATTTCACTGAAATGAGCCAAGGGGTGTAACATTCTTTGCGGCTTGCGGGTTGTCTGTGTGTGTCTCTGGAAGTGGGTTTTCTTTGCACACACTTTTGGTACTCATTCTTTTCTTATGTGGTCTCTTCCTGTTTTTTTTTTGCTATGTGCCAATCTTGATTACACCTTTCTTTCCTCTGTATATATGCACTGACAACAGTAAAGCCACTATCATGTGTCACCTCCATCATTACAGTATCTGAAACTCTGTCAGTGCTAAGTGGCTTAGCCCATGAAAAACCCCAGACAAAGGGTTGAGGTAGGGCAGTACTGTTCCCAGTTTTCATGGGAAACAAAGAAAAAATTGTACGTCAAAGTTCTCACCCAATTTGGGATTGATTTCTTAAATCTTGAGAGTCCATTAGCCACTGGGACGTATTGTCTTAGTGGTGCTGTAGATGTGGTCAAAGGCAGCCCATGCACTTCCTGAAATCACAAAACCATCTTTCTCTCTTAAAGATGATGCTACACTGTTTAGATTTGTCTCATTTTAGATGCACATGTTGTAATCTGAAGTGTGATTCAAATGCTGTCTTTGCTGTTGGACTAATTCTATTAGAAGTGACTGGAGGATAAAGCAGCAGCAGGATTCATGAAGCAAGCCAACCTGGGCTGCTGGCAGTGTGTGCATCAATGCTAGCCAGTGCTGCAGAATGAGGTGGTGGCTTTCTCCACTAGTGCAAGCAGTGAATCACAAAATTGTAGAGCAGTTAGGGTTGGGGAGGACCTTAAGACTGTCCAATTCCAACCCCCTGCCATGACTAGGGATACCTCACACTAGACTGTGTCACCCAAGACTCCAGCCTGGCCTCGAACACTGCGAGGGATGGAGCATTCACCATTTCCGTGGGCAACCCATTCCAGTGCCTCACCACCCTCACAGTAAAGAATTTCTTTCTTAGATCTAACCTAAACTTCCCCTGTTTCAGTTTAAACCCATCACTCCTTGTCCTATCACTACAGTCCCTGATGAAGAGTCTGTCTCCAGCATCCTTCTAGGCCCCCTTCAGATACTGGAAGGCTGCTATGAGGTCTCCCCACAGCCTTCTCTTCTCCAGGCTGAACAGTCCCAACTTTCTCAGCCTATGTTCATACAGGAGGTGCTCCAGTCCCCTGATCATCCTTGTGGCCTCCTCTAGACTTGCTCTAGCAGCTCCGTGTCCTTTTTATGTTGAGGACACCAGCCCTGCACACAGTGCTGCAAGTGGGGCCTCATGAAAGCAGAACAGAGGGTAGGATCACCTCCTCTGACCTGCTCGTCATGCGTTTTTTTGATGCAGTGCAGCACATTGGAGGCTTCTTGGCTGCGAGTGCAGACTGAACCTGGTTTGTGTTCAGTTTCTCATCAACCATCACCTCCAAGTCCTTTGCAGGGCTGCTCTGAATCTCTCTTCTGCCCAACCTGTAGGTATACTTGGGATTGCCCCTACCCAAGTGTAGGATCTTGCACTTGGCTTGGCTGTCACTCTTGCCCTGATGCTACTTTTCCTATAGATAAGGTAACTTAACCTGCTGGCTAATATATAATCACATAAATGAGAACTCTGAGGACAGTAATGTTGAGCATAGGCTTGCACAGCTGTAGTATCCTGTGTGTTGTGTGCTGTGGGGGATGTGTTACTGTGCAGCTTCTCAATACTGTGAACATAGTGTTTGGTATACAGCCCAAGTTTATATGGTCTGCAAAATTACCATTTAATAGATATGCTCATAGCTTGAGTAAACAGAAAAAGGGTGAAATTGTGAACTAGTGCTAAGGGTTAAATTGAGAAGTGGCCCAAGTAGTTACGTGTCTTAACAGTTTTTACCAAAAAAGTAAAATATTAAGCCATTACCATAAACTCAGCTGAAATAAGGTTACTGTATATTTGGCTGTCTTAAGTTATTGCACTTGGCGGAAGAGGAACCTGGGTACTGAAGAGCAGCAGCTGCTGTTCCTAGGAGCTATCTGAAAAGCCGGGTGTCGAGTGTACTGCATTTCTGTTGACCTGTTTCTGTAGCTAATAGGTAAAATACTAGATCAGTGAGGGTCCAATAGCACAATTCACATACTTACTTTCTTTTGAATATGTCACATGGAAGAGGAGCCCAGGGTCAACACCAGAATAAGAAAATGCTGTTTGTTCCCTCATGAATCATTGCCTTGACATCTCATGCTATGCCTGAAGTTGAGGTACACTGCAGATGAAACTTTGTCATTTGTATTCAGCAGTCTTAGGGTGAACAGTTAAAGCTTTTAAGTACTGCTCAAAATAACAGACATGCTTAGTGACTTATGGATTTCTTATAGTCTCTTCTTGCATACTATTCAGTGAGCTTTATATTGAACCTCATTCCAATACTTTTGGTATCAGTTGAAATCTTTGTTGTTTTTATGAAACAGGATGTAGATGCTCTGTCTGCCTTGTGAACAATACCATTAGCAACAGAGGTGAACAAAGGATAGTCTTTACAAAACATTTCATAGGGAATAATGAAACAGTTGCTTGCAGTTATAAAATATTTATTTTCTTGTTGGGTGGTACCTGTTAAGCAGATCAGTGATGCAACAAGCGCAACTAGAAAGTGCTGTTGAATTGTAATTGAAAGAAGCTGTGTTTTGTCACTGTTCAGTGGTGTATAAACTATTTAATATTTATTATTTTTTTAACAGTGAAGAGCCTAAAATACATTTAGTGTTATGTGTTAATTGAAAATAAAGTAATCTGAAAAAACAACACTGCTTTTGCAGTTCTCTTAGGGTCACTTTCCTATCTTGCAATCTATGACCCATGGCTAATTTTTACTTTTAAGGTTGAATAAACAGGTTTTACTTCTGTCTCTATTGTCATGTTTCCCCCTCCTCTCTTCCCCCAGTCCCCCTTTTGTGTGGGTAAAAATAATCTTTCCAATTAATTAAATGAAGAGGAATTTTTTAAAAGCTATTTGGTTTTCCCTAGTTCTGAAAAGGGAATCGCTTTTACTGGAAATGGCCTGAAACTGCTCAGTATTCCTGAAAACACTGAGCAAAACGAGCAAGAGCTCTGATGAAATGCTTTGAAATAGGAGTTGGGGAATTTAGCCATCTGATGTTTAAACCAGTTTGGACCTGATCATGAGGGCTAGAAATGCAATCTTTACTGTTTGTGCTAACCTGAGTAGAGATACAGGACAGTACACTGGGTCTGTGGTGCCTGTTTCACTGCCTCTGGTGTACCATATACTGAAAGTACATGCTAGCACTTGATGGACCTGAGAGGAGGTGCAAGTGCAGAACACTATAAATAGTGTGCTTGACTGTGCAGAGATCTTGTGCTCCTGTTATCAGACTAAGAAACAGATAAAATGAATTCCTGGCTGTTGCTTTTAAGTCTCTCAGATACTTCAGCAGCATGTGGGGAATTTGAAATTAAGATGATCTAAACAAAATAACATTTTGTGTGTAAGTTATGTCCAATGTTAGAGGAGTGTGTAGGAGGTTTTCTTGAGACAGATGAACATGGTAACATTTCAGGTATATGACCTTGACACGCTTGTGAGGTGGGCCGATGCCAGCCTGCTGAAGTTTAACCATGACAAGTGCAAGGTCCTACACCTGGGACAGAGCAATCCCAAGCACAGCTATGGGATGGGCAGAGAAAAGATTCAGAGCAGCCCTGTGGAGGAAGTCTTGGGGGTGTTGGTTGATGAGAAAATGAACATGAGCTGGCTGCAGTGTGCTCTCGCAGCCCGGAAAGCTAACCGTATCCTGGGCTGCATCAAAAGGAGCATGACCAGCAGGTCAAGGGAGGTGATCCTGCCCCTCTGCTCTGTGAGACCTCACTTGGAGTATTGTGTGCAGTTCTGGTGTCCTCAACATCAAAAGGACATGGAACTGTT
>JASSUY010025085.1:0-40039 GCA_032466535.1 Forpus xanthops
CCTCTCCTACAGTGGGTCCAGGGTCTTCATTCTCACAGTCCCTGCATCTGCCTTCCAAGACTTGGGTGGTGTGGTCAGAGCATCTGCTGGTGAAGACTGAGGCAAAGAAGTCATTAACCTCAGCCTTCTCCAAATACAATACTACCTATGGAGGTAACAGATATGATAAAATTATATTTGTAAGAAGGCAATTACTAATATGGATGTTTCCCAATTAAGGAAGGTTAAAACCTACAATAGTAGTTAATGCTTTATAATTTATTATTTATTATTTAATGCAGTTTATTTTCAGTCTGAAACTCTTGAGAGTACTGCCATTTGTGTCCTTTATCACTTGGTCAACTGATAACATCAACAAAAGCTGGGCGACAAAGCTGACAACTGCAGCACCAGGGACCTCTGAGAAGGCTACTATCCATGGGAAGGACAGAGAAATACGAAAAGAAATGTAGAAACCTCAGGTCCTATATCTGTGTTGGAGCAATCCTAGACAGAGCAACAGGTTGGACAGAAAAGAGATTCAGAGCAGCCCTGAGAAGGACTTGGGGGTGTTGGTTGATGAGAAAATGAACCTGAGCCCGCTTGTGCACTCACAGCCCAGAAAGCCAACTATATCCTGGGCTGCATCAAAAAGAGCATGACCAGCAAGTCAAGGGAGGTGATCCTGCGCCTCTGCTCTTGTGAGACCTCACTTGGAGTATTGTGTGCCATTCTGGTGTCCTTAACCTAAAAAACACATGGAACTGTTGGAACAAGTCCAGAGGAGGGCCATGAGGATGATCGGGGTCTGAAGCACCTCCTGCATGAAGATAGGCTGAGAAAGTTGGGGCTGTTCAGCCTGGAGAAGAGAAGGTTGCATGGAGAGTTCATAGCAGCCTTCCAGTATCTGAAGGGGGCTTCATGAGGGATGGTAGTGGTAGAACAAGGGGTAATGGGTTAAAACTTAAACATGGTAAGTTTAGGTTGGATATAAGGAAGAAGTTCCTTACTGTGAGGTTGATGAGGTACTGGAACAGGTTGCCTAAAGAAATTGTGAACTTTCCATCCCTGGCAGTATTCAAGGCCAGGCTGGACAAAGCCTTGGGTGACATGGTTTACTGTGATGTGTCCCTGTCCATGGCAGGGAGGTTGGAACTAGATGACCTTGAGGTTCTTTCCTACCCTAAGCATTCTATTATTCTATGAAATATGTGATGAACACTATCAAATACAAATCAGAGGAAAGAATTTTTAACTTTTGCTACTGAGTGAAGTTTTCAATTATCCTTTTTCTAAATCAAGACCTTTGGATGTTATGATACAAGCACTCATCATGTGTCCTCCAACTTTCCATTGTTTACCAAAAGTTAGTGACATAAAATGAGCTGCTAGAAGGGGTGTGAGAATGCTGCTTTGCACATCATCAGATCGCATGGGATTTGAGCTCACTTCTTAAAGACCACAGAAAAAGATATACAATTACTGTGACTAACTGTTGCCCACAGAAAAATATATTGATCAGGCATATCTTATCAGACACCAGAGAATTCAATCCCTTGCTCCCCGATCCTTAATGAAAAAAGATGTAACGTAATTCCTACTAGGCAAAGCACAGCTGTGTTGGTGTTCATATTCCATGAAAACAGGGAATAAGACTGAGAAGTCTATAGATTGATTTTTTTTTTTTAGCTACCAGAAAATGTAGTTCAAATGCTCTCAATGTCTAACAGAGCAAGAAAGAGAAGGAATAACTTTCTTTTGACAACTGCAATTCGGTTCTAACTTTTGAGTTGGACATTTTAATTAGTTGTTTTTTCATCTTTTTCATGAGTCCTTCTCAGTCCCTAAGGGGCATATTTACAACAATAAATTAAAAAATAAGAAGAATTACACTAGTTAGAAACTGAGTGACTACTAGACCCACATTTTGCATATTTAGGCTCATTTTACCCTGTTATATTTCACCATTTTATGCAGACAGCCACATACCCTGGCTAAAACGTTTTGAGTATAGTCACACTTGTTTCTGGCTTAGTGATAGAAGCAGCTAATCTGTTCATGAGGTCATTTAGCTAGAGCCAAGGCAGTGGCCATGTAGGAACACAAGAAAATTATATTGTACTGACTGAAGGAACTAAGTGCTCTTTACCCAGCTAGGGTAATCAGTAGTTACAGTAAAGTCTGTGTGACCAAATGTCAGCAACTTGTATGAGCAAGAGATGGAAAGTTTTAAAAATTACTTGTTCCACTGCAATTCCCCTAAAAGAAGTCTATCACTTATGGCACCAACACCAAGGGTTTTTATATTTGTGTAAAGCTCACCTGTGTAACTTCACCTGTGTAAAATATAATCATCTGCTCTGGCTATTTACCCTAGACATCTTCAGCCACTGGACAGCGGCAAGTGCCTTGGACAATCATCTTCCCTGTTTAAATACAAGATGCATTGTCCTATTGGTCACAGAGAATTTCTTGGTAGCTATTTGACACCAGACACTTCCCCATTATGCCTATGCCTTACAATGTTTTACTCAATCTTTAATACTGGATCTTAATAGTCTTGATTCAAGATCTTCATTAACTGCTGCATGGCATTTCTAGTTTGTCAAATGATAATAAAATGTTATTTTCCACCTTTAACACTCACTGGTGGGATCTACACACTATGAATAGAGTTCTACTATACTTTATCCTATTTCAGTGGTACCAAGGAAATGCTTTTGTCTGTTGCAATTAGTTTGACATGATTGTTTCCCATTGGCTTAGTAAATCATTCAGTAATTTTTTCCCAGGTTGTCTTTCCACATCAACATAAGTATCAGGATAGATGAAATGTAGTGAGTTTCCAGATTGCAATACAGATACAGGACTTACTTTGTGGAAATGATTTCTGTCCTCTCTTTCTTTGGTATACCCTTTGCGAGAGTGGTGACTGTGTTGCTTTGCAGCACTATATGCAACTGTAGAAGCATTTAGCAGTTTTACAGTTGCATATTTGATCTGATTTTACTTAATTTAAGTAAATATGAAGTCATATAATGACTTTATCTTTAATTTGTAAAACAAGGGTAAATTCAGTTACCTTGCTTCACAGCATGCTGCAAAAGCCAATTCATATTTTGCAGAACATCTAGCCAAACTTCCTACTTTTACTTCTAGAGTTTCAGATCCCTCTTTACTTATGTATTAACTTTCTTGTCTTTTATTTTGATGTAGAAAATGTCATGTAAATAAAAGAAAATGGTAATTTTATTAAGGTGACTGGAAAATGTGATCTCGTACTTACTGGGACAACACCTGGAAGTCTCTGAAGCCTCCTGCAACATAAACCTACTCTTTCCTCCCTTTGGGTATTCTCTTTAGCACCATTTTGTTTAGTTTGTATAAGTTCAAGTTTCATCAGAGTAGTATTTGTTTCTATAAAACTGTACACCAGATGTCCGCAACCATGAAGCCTACAAAGTATTTTGTTGCCAGTGTGACCCTGGTGGTTTCAACAATTATGAACTGAAGCAGGTCTGTTTGAATAAGGCTTTAATGTTAAGCTATATGCAAACAAATTTGTGTGGATTCAGAGTCTCTAAGACAGACACATCCAGTTTCACAAATATTCCAGCAAATGAAATCTTAGAACTTGTAAGATACTAAGTATAGCACAAAGAACATGAAAATCACGATGCAGTAGTACTTGGCACTTATATATAGCACTTTACATCTTCAAAGTGCTGTGCTAACAATATCTAATTAATCCTCCTCAGCTAATTAATCCTTTCCAGATCAGGAAGCTGAGACACATTAATTACAATTATTATTTATGTACTTATATAGCACCATAGGTGTGCATGCCACTTTACAGACTTATAGACCTGTCCCTCACTATTGTAAACAGCTAAAATTTATCTTTAATACTAATATGATAAAGTTCACGGCATGCAATATTTGGACTGAATACTTTACCCTGGAAAAGTTACAACTATGCGTCAGATTCTGCCATCGGATTTGTCCATAACTAAACAAGTAAAAGGCAGCTGGGTATAAAAACTTATATTGATTTTTTTTTTTTTTTTAAGAAAAAAATGCTGTTGTGTATTAAATGATTTTCAAGAAATTTTAGAGCATGTTCAAACCTCTCAATACATGAACTATCAACAATAGCATCTATGATATTGTTAGATTTTCATAAAGAAGATAATAAAATAATGAGTGGCTCCCTTTTATGGATAAAAGATCTAAATACTTGCAAGGTTTGCAACTTCTTTTTAAAAGATAGTCCCAGTTTCCTCAGATTTTGGGTTATTGTACTGGAAACCTAGTTCTATTCATAGTGCATAATTTCCCAATTAACAGAAACCAGAGTTTATAAAAGAGCTATTACTTAATCTTTACTTTAAAATTTACTCAATCTTCAGTGCCAGTACTTAAGTAGAAGTAAATCTAAAATTAATGATCTCCCAGTTCCCAGACCATTGCACATTCCTTTAGATGAAGGAATATTATGGGGAAAATAGAGAATATTTTAATGGTGATCAGAGTATGACCTATATCTCTATCCAGTTTCAATCCTATCCAGGCAGTCCTCATTACTAACAAGACAGCATTCAAAGAAATTCAAGAGCTTTATCACATATAAGCTCTAGTATCCAAACCTTATTCAGGAAATAATTATTAGTAGCTTGCAAGTAAAACCAAATTGTTCTTTGCATGGCAAAAGGTTGCTCTAATAAACCTAGGACAAACTCCCTTTAACTTATAATGGGAGGTCTAGAAATGTCTTCAGAAACAGTCAGAAAAGAACATGCAAGGGAAAGTATTTTTCAGAGTATGTGTCCTGATGTCATATCCTATGATATTCGTTGCATTTTAATCTCAGACTTCAAGTCCTCATTTGATGTTGATTTATGAAATTCTTCATATCAAATAGATGGAATAAAACTCACTTTTTTAGAATTTCTTAAATTGAGGGGGTTATGAAGTATATGGTTTAGTCCTGAGTGAAAAAATTGTAAAAAAAACCTTTTTGAAAACTTGATTTTTAAGTCTGTGTGTTGTATACTGCAGTTCATGGTCTGACAATTCACAAGCAGCTTGTTATTAGTGCAGTTAAATGAGATTCAATTTTTGAGCCATTTTGCTTAGCTGTGACTAGCTATACTGCTCCTATATTATAGTTCTTGACCAAAAGTGAAGAACACATTTTGGTTGGGTTGTTTTTTTTTTTCCCCTCAGTTGAAACTGTAGGGATTATTTTGGTAAGCAGAATGTAATTTCCTGAACTGGCATTTGTCCAGCATATGTGGTTTGACCTCCTTCTAATGGAGATCTGTTTGTTTAGAGTAACAGGGCACAATCAAAGACCAAGTGTATTTTCAGAGAAGGAGGTGAGGAAGTGAAAACAGGCAGCACCAATAAAGAATTCTAATCAGGAATGAAACACCTAAAAGTGCATTGAAACAGTGTTCTGCAGTACTTCAATTAATGCCAGGCTGTTTTAAGTCACGCAACTGGTACTTACAGAACAAATAACACAAGCTGACACCAATCAGTTTCATGTTTTCGTTAAGATAGGCCATTATTACAGAGTCCTTCAGATGTATTGAGTGACAGTGAACTTTCTGCTCTCAGGGTGTAGTGTGCGGCGCTTAGTCTTCCCATGGGCTCAGGCCGCCAGAGTTGAGACTTGCTTTAGGTTTGTGCAGATCATCCACTGACCAAGTGAAGTATAAATGAGTAGCAGTTCATTGAGGCTGGTAGTAAATGTTGCTGCCTACTACTTTTCTCTGTGTGTCACTGGCTATTTAAATGGGATTAATCTAGCTGTGTACTAATTACTACTTTGTTATTTAACTCTTCTGAAAGCAAACAGCTATCCCAGGATGTTTCAGTGCAAAAATGTGAACAGACTGAAAGAAAGCCACAACAGGATATGCTGATAATAGATCATTTTACTTGAGACAGGTACTATCCAAGTATCTATCATGAATTCGGAGCTGTATGTTTAACCTAATGTGGAAAGGGAAGAACTGCATGGAGCATACCTGGAATTTTTAAGGGGTCTGGAAGACAAAAGAATGTGTAAAAATTGATATTTAACTAAGACTAAGGCCAGTGGCTGAAGGAGGCAGGTACAGAAGACTGGGTGAGGGATAGAACAGGTGATTAATTTAGAATTGTTCAGAAGAGGAAAGCCATTACTGATTTGTGTAATTAAAGGTGACATGGGGAACTGTCAGAGAAGGAAGAAGTCCCTAGCTATGTGTTTAGAGTGATATAAGATTGATGTAATGATAAGAAAAAGACACAGATAAAACAAGTTATCCGTAACTTGTTCTTGAGACCAACAGAACATTATGTTCCAAAGCAAAATACACAAGGGTGGACCTCTTTTGCCACAGGTGAACCATCTCAATGAAGATGACTCATTCACTGCAGAGGAAGAGTTATATTAGTGCATATGGTGGAATGATAAGTGAAAAGGAGTTTCTAAGAATCTGCCTTTTTTTTTGTTTTGTTTTAAAACTATCAGTCATGTGCTGTATATAAGAATTTTAAGAATATATGGTCTCAATATGTCAAGCAGAAGCTGTGCTTTAAGTTGTTCCTTTCTTCCTCCTTTTCTCCCTTCTCTCTACCTTTTCATTTCCCCTTCCTCCCACCTCCTTTCCCATCTTCGTCATTTTTTTCTTTTCCTTTCACTACAGGTTCAAACTGTGGAGTTTTTTGAGCAGCATGGCAACATATCATCAAATACAGCAAGCTTGGAAAAGGTGCTCGGGTCATTCTCCCAACCGGCTCAGTGAAACCAGCTAACTCCTGTGCACTACTTGCTGATGGTAGCTGATTCTTTGTTGATAAAGAAGGGTCAACATATATAATCAGATTTGTGCTATTCCTTCCCATGATCAAAAGGAGGAGGTTCCCTCTTCCCTCATTTGAAATCTTCGCTGAAGTACACAGTCAGCATACCTCCCTGCTAAGTGCCTCTAAAATTGTTATAGGTTTGCAGATTTTTTCTTTCTCCTCTGCTGCCCCACATAAAAACTGAAGCGGCTGGCTCCTATAAAAGCTCACCCAGGAAAGAATCTAAAAGGAAGAATCTCTCTCTGCATAATTCCAATATTAATGAATTATGACCTAAAATACCTTTCTGTATTTCAAAAAACACTCAGAGGCCATGCTTAAAATTGAGATTAGCTCTACCAAGAAGCAGTAAATTCAGCAATAAGATTTAATCTCTGAGGCACTCAAAAGACAAGATTCAATTATATTCTGTGATCTTAATTGAATTACAAAAACCCCCCTCAAAAGTAATGACATTATTTTATATTTTCCCCAAGCCCAGCTTACTTGGACTGAAAAGAATTAAATAAGCCATGGTTTGAGAAAAATATGTTTGCTTTTGCTGCCTAATAATTCACAGCTTTGAGGAGAAGCTAATATCCTTTAAGTAAAAGACTAATATCTATCTCTGGAAGTGCTTTTTTTGACCCATCTGGTTTGTCAGAAAAGTCTCCTACCTCTGATATTTATACAATATCATGCAAATGTCAAAATCTGAATGTCATCTTCAAAGACCCTTTTATGTCAGGCAACCCCTTTATAGGGAAAAAAATAAACAATTTTATGTATGCATGCTTGATGCCAGTCCAATTAATAAAAGCCTTTTTTGCTATGCTTGGCTACAAGCAAGATTCTCTTTTGAAAATGAACAGAGGGAGAATGAGATAAAAGGTCTGCATTGTTTCCTTGCAAATTTTACAGTTTCATTTTTAATTTGTGTTTGGATGTGAGGATCTTGGTGCAGATGGTGTGATAGTCCACAGTATGTTCTGAGAACCTGAAATGATAACAAAGATATGCAAATTGAGAGGGTGCTTTGGATGAAAGCCAGGATATCCAATTTCACAATAGCTGAAAACAAATTGATGTGCCCAGCAAACTACACAGTGTAGCACTAGGAAGTGTAACAGTGCCAAAACAAATTATATTAATGACCTGAGCAGTTTGTTGAATTCTATTGGCCAGCTTAATGTTGGTTACATTTGTCTGC
Source organism: Forpus xanthops (assembly GCA_032466535.1). Taxonomy (NCBI): domain Eukaryota; kingdom Metazoa; phylum Chordata; class Aves; order Psittaciformes; family Psittacidae; genus Forpus; species Forpus xanthops. Next base: position 8,027 of record JASSUY010025085.1, read on the forward strand.
ATTGGCACTTCATTTACTGCATAGAGCAACTTTTGTAAATGAAAAAAAAAAAAAAAAGAACAAGACCCAAACCCAAACCCCACAATAAAAAAAAAGCACTTAATGAAAAAACAAAATAGTTTTGGTAATTGCAAAATGATGTTATGCAAGAATTATTTTTTGCATCTGAGAAATGTTCAGCATATTTCGTGTGAAATAAATTGAAAAAGTAGATACTCTTGAAATTCAGAAGAGATTAAATTACTTCTATAAGGAAACTCTTTAATGTTTCAATCTAGATCAGCATTACATTTGATATTAACAAAAAAAGAGCAAAGTTTTCATTATTTGATAAAGAAACCTAAAAAAGAGATGCTTTCAAAGGAAATATTTGGGTGTAAAGCTACTGTCTGAAGTCATTCTGAAACAGTAATGCTATTCACATCTTTGCCAGCATTAAAATGAGAACCTGAGCCCTTGGCTGTCATTTCTGTCTTTCCCTCCTCCTTTCCTTAAATGAAAGATTCCTGTCTCCAAGTCAATTGCTTTAAACAGTCTTTTAAAATTTTTTCCTCTCTTAAACTACATTTAAGTGGATGCGAAAAAAGTCTGCCAAGAATATTTGTAATTTGACTATCCCCTAACAGTTCATATATTTTTACATGAATAGCTTCTTTCTATTTAGAATGAGAAAATAAAAGACACTTCCAGTTTTCATAGAATCATACTAGCAAGTCAGTGAATTAAATGCACCTTTCACATATTTCAGTACTCCATACCGAATAACATATTTTGAACTACCAAGACCCATAATCTGAATCTTTTAAAGCCTGAATTTGGATTTGATCCTAAACACATGAAACTGTTTTATTTACTAATACCATACCTAAATTGAGCCTAGTAATGGAAAGAATAAACTGAGTTTTGATCTTGTTACCCCAGCAGTCCACAGGCTACTTTCACAGCTAGTGCAATACCAGAGTTTCAATGGAGAGACAGCAGTCTAAGTCACTCAGATGCCAGTGAACTGCAGATACTTTTTAATTTGCAGAACCACCACTAATCCTTTGTTCATATAAAAAACTCTGAAGGCATTTTATAAAATACTAAATCAAAGTAAAAATAGTGGCAGATGCACCCCCTCCTCTCCCCCAGTGTACAACTATGATTTTAAAATGCTATGATTGATATAATATACTAAAATGTGAAGCAGTTACTTGTTACTTGCAACTTTATTTTAATCTCTTGCAATAATGAAAACAAATATTGGCAGAGATGTCATCAGACATTCAGTACAAAGACAATGTGGCTCAATTCTTAAATGTCACCTATTGCATGTAAACTTGCATTTGTCCTAATGCCTCAAAACTTCTTGTGAACAGCACTTATATCCATACTTTGCACTTTTGCTGACTTTAACCTTCCCAGTACAGAATTTGTAACTGAAAAGTTCAAAGCAATGTCAATATACTAATTGTAGTTATTGTCATTTCATGGATAAGCATACAAAAGAATTGTGAAAAAAGACCCCTCCAACTCTGCATCTCATACAAATAAAAACCCTAGCACACTAAACCCCTTTGTACAAGCACTGTTTGTGCCACTTTTTTTCAGGTTCTTCTCTCAAGACTTGCATCTAGAAGGATCCTTCTTTCAGATTAATTTACCCTGGCTGGCAGAGAGCAATGTTTCAGCAGGACTTACAACACTACTCCTACACTTGTCCTGAACCTGGAGGTGTTTCCCATTGGATATTTGGGAGAAAATTGTTATGAAGTTATGATACTTTAAAAGGGAATGAGGTCTATTGGGTAAAAAGAGCTGAGAAAAAGGGAGAAGGGTATGTAATCTCCTCCTTGGTCCTGAGGGACTTACTCAGAAAACATAGCCCAGGTATACAGCTCCTGGATCCATGTGATTGAGAAGTCTGTGGTTGAAGCTGGTAGTCATAAGGTGACTGCCTTTTTGTATGAATAAGCAACAGGTTAAAAGACTTCATAGTCTCCCCATCAGAAAACAACCCCATCCCTGTGACTGGATAGCAATCACATATGTATTCAAAAAAAAAATGTGTGGGAACGACCCATATCCATTCCTTAAACCTTCTTTTCTGCTTAGGGTAACAGGAGATGATCTGGCTCTGTGGTTTTTAACCTACCCAGAATTGAGAATGATTCATTAGGTAAAAACAGAAGATTTAGAAGGTATGCTAAAATTTCCTTTACTTAGTGGCATGCCTTGCATGAAAATGTCAAAGTTTCCTTACAGCCTGTTGGATGGGGAAGATAACACAAGTCATCCTATGGGTCTGCAGGACTGATCAGCAAAGATGGAAGAAACATTACTTTTCTTTGGAAAATCACCTCAAGAAAAATGCAGCTACTCTGTTAGGCATGAATTGTTTTTCTAAGGTGTGTGTCTCCATTTTATTTTGCTTTTCCCCTTATTACACCAAGAACCTGTGTAGGACTTTTATAAGAGCCTTGTGGGGTTTAGTTAAGAGAGCTCTAAGGGTAAGACTGCCTCTTGCCTCCAGAGGTGCTGGGGCTGCCCAGCAGTGGTACCAATGCAGTAAATCCTGCTGCCTTGCCACAGAACTGGCTTTTCAAAGAGAGGCTGCACTGGAGCCTCAGTATCTGCCTGGATGACAGGTCTGTGAGACCTCCTAGTGCAGCAGGTTACACCTAACTGCTACTGGAACCTGCCCCTGTTGCACAGTGCACATCAAAGGGCAAGTCTCATTGTCTCTGGTGAAAAAAACACCTGCTCCCCACCACGGGTATGAAATCAGGTCAGGAAGAGCACCAGTAGGAACAGCTCCTGCTCTGCAGTAGTGGGCTATAAAACCTAGACTTTCAGTGGGGAAGCTGAAAGCAGCTCTTCTTCCTGCAAGAAATGTGTAGTGCTTCTTTTTAGCTGAGCACTCTCAAGCCTGAGGTGCCTGTTCCAAACACTCTCATCTACTGACTTCATTCCTCTGTGTTACTCCTACACTCTCCTCAGTAGGTGTGCAGCACTGTGCCATTTATATGTTGCATACAATGTGTCTGAGAGTAGAAGTTTAGCTTTTCTAATTAGGCACTGTGCTATTTTAAAACCCTTTTTTTCATTGCAAGATGAAGGTGTAAGTGCGAATTTGACGCACATTTGTCAAAGGAAATAATAATAATAATAAAATCCTCACAAAGCAATTAATAGCTTTTATTAACTGATGTATCTATGTAACAGCAAAGTATAGGTTTTAGATGAGCCCAGAAAATGACCCTTGGTAAAAAGCTTGCTAAAAGGAATAGCTTGGAGCTGTCCATCAGTTGCACAGACGCACACAAATCCTGAGCAGCGAGGCAATGTACTCTCTGTCTTCATGCATAATACATACAAAATAGGTGAAGTGGTATGTAAAGTGAATTTTAATTGGTTATAATTGTCATTTCATTTAGTAAAGTATTGTCTGGAGACCAGGATATCAATTAGCACTCTATGGACTCTGTTACTTATGAAAATATGCATATATAGAGATGATGTGCTCTAGCAGCAGATATACTTTAATTAAGAAAGTGGTACAGTAAATTAAAGACCTTTAAAGTATTAATTAATCGGTGTATAGATCAGTTCTGAGCTTCAACTTGGTAAAGTTAAAATCACTGTACCTTATTTAAATGAGATAAGAAATAGATATGTGTTCTGTGTTGTTACTAGCTTTTTAAAGGTGTCCATTGCCAGAATCATGTTAGCTTAAAGACAGCATCTCTTCTGTATACAGCACTGAAGTTTTAGCTTAAGTTGGAACTGTTTAAAGTTTTCATTTGTTCATATATAAGCATCAACCAGAAGCATTCTGTCAGGAGTCTTTATCCTGCTCTGGCTGTATATGTCCTTCATATTCCTTGGTATTAATAAACATCACAGATTAATAAGGTATGGAGAAGTGATTGATATGCTTTATATTGTTATTAAATTGTTTGTAACTAAGGCAGGTTTGGTTGCGTTTTTTTTTTTTTTTTCTTCTCCTTTTCCACCAGGAAAAACAGAGGATCAGGGATCTGTCCCTTTTTAACCACTTCTCTGAATGACTTTTATACCCAATATAAGTGAGAAAAGAGGATGAATGTCACCTCTCTTCTCTTCCTCCTCCTGCTGATGCATACTCCTTCTTTTGATTGACAGATACTAATAACCTTCCTGCCCTAAGTGCCATGGAGACACTTTATTAGGACAAACAGCCAAGGAAATCTAGGAATGAAGCCAAGCCTGCAGTGAGTTATTATCGGGCTTGTATTTATCTCAGCTTTGTAATTTTTTTCAGTGATATGCAAATCCTGAAATAGATCTTCTTCTGTTGAAGGACAGGTCCCTCTGTTAATTGATCCACTGAGATTCAGCCTAACCTCTTTTAGCTATCAGCCAGGGAAACAGGCTACATAAAAGAGTCTCAGTGCTGTATACAGTTCACATAAATTCACTGTGCATTCTACAAGAAAAACTTCCACACAGAGTGTGCATTTTTAGTTCCGGAACATATTTTACATATCAGTGTTATCTGCATAACAGATCAAACTGATTTGTTTATTTGTTTATTAGATATGTATGAGGGTGCACTCATAATCAAATGAGATTTTAGATGGAGCTTTCTTTCTTTCTGGAATGATACACCACAAACATGTATTGTAAAAACACATTAAATGAAATTCAGACATAATGAAATACATTTCTTCAAAATCACCTTTTTTAAGAAGAGATGCTATGCAACAGAAACACTTTATTACTGAGCAATTTGACTGTCTGGGGATTAGTAACACAGGTGCATCTCCTACATGCAAACATTTTTTTGTTTCTTTATGAAGATTTACAGAAAACAGGTAACATTGTTTCAAAAGATCTTTTAATAACATATTAAGAACAGCATCAGGAAAGATTTACTTCTGCTTTGTCATTCTATAGGGATAAGTCCATTTTGCAAGCAATTTATTTGACAGAGAACAGAAAATTATAACAAGGGAAATATTCAGGGAAACACTAATAGTAATAATAGTAACAATAATGGCAGTATCAAAGAGTACAGAATGAAAAAGGATCAGCATAAGAAATGGTTATTATTTTTACATTTACATAGCATCTCTCATTCATGAGAATTCCGAAGACCTTCATTAATCCCTAGTATAGTAACAACAGTGAAAGTATAGCTATTGCTGAGACTGGGAAGGTAAGCCCAAAAGCGGCAAATTCAGAGCTGAGTTCAAACTCTGCTGAAGAGTGAACTGGGATCAATAATGCTTGTACATTGTGGACCAGCTTTCATTTTGACACTTCGTCTAAACTACAGCAGCATGAAGTAGTACAGGAGAAATCTGTTACCAAAACCTTTCCAATTTCTCAACCTAAGAGACAGAAGGATGTGCAGTAATGAGGTGTGAGCCATGAAAGCCTGCACTCTAATCCTGGTTCTGCCCGCCAAATTATGTCATGGCCTTGAGCAAGTCATTTCACCTCTGCTTCTTTAAAACGAGGATGATAAGCTTACAAGGCTCAGTCTATGATTCCTACTCAGTAAGTGTTTGTAAAGTGCTTCCATTATGTGAAATCCTTAAGCAAGTATGAATAATTTTTTGAGCATGACCACAGTACCTGGAGTATCTGGGGAGCATCAGAAGGGGTAGTATTGTCAGTGTTGGATGCAAGGGAATCTGCATTTCAACATAGATCAGAACCCAGACTTCGGACACTGAAAATTATCATTTCCACAGCCAAATGTCTCCAGTAAAGTATTGGAAGAACTAGCTAGGAATACCTTTACAGGTTAGGGAGCTGAGATCTAGAATCAATGCCCAACTACAGCACTTCTGGACATGTTTAATGCCTGCTGATTTTAGTGGTAATATGGCCTGTGTTTAGAGCCAACGTGTTTAGGGCTAACAGGGACAGAGGGCCCTGAAAATCAAAATTGAACTTCTATATTACTGGAATATTTTGAGAATTGCAGATATATCTTTAAACTTTAATGAGTTGTTGAAAGTCCAGTTTTTCTCAGTGAGGAGATTTAGAAATGGATTTTACAAGTTGAGGTGACCTTTGCTCAGCTCTTATTTTTTCCATCTGTCCTCAAAGAATTTTCTATCAATTGTTGTGTGGAAGCAAATTTACCAGGCAAAGCTGTTGTTTACAAAGCTCAGATATGTGTAACTCATACCCCTGCTGGTGCAATAGCAGCTCCAGACAAAATGTCTGTGTTACATTGAAGGTACGATACTACAGCTTGAAAGATGCAAAAAAATAATAGAGTGTGCAGATGAGCTCTAAATTGACACTGCAGTTTATTCCTTTGTGTTTTTCTGGTTGAGGTTGTTCCTGAGTAATGAAGATGTGAAATTAAATTATCACTCAGTTCTCTTCAAATTTCTCTTTTTCTTCTTTGCAGTTTCACTTTCCATTTCCTCTTTAATTATTTGCACACTAGTGCATTAATGGTTTGGAGGAATTGTCTAGCAAATGACATCACTTCAGGGTCTAGGGCCCTGTGGAGGAGTAAGCGCATCAACATGAGATTTTACAAGATTTTATAAAAATTGTAGAGGGAGGCATTTAAGCAAAAGCATCCATGTCACATGAGTCAGTACTAAGATCTAGTAGATTTTCTCTTAAAAAAAAAAGCATTTTGGAAATAGGTTTTCAATCTGCTCTTTTTGACAGAAAAATGAGCTCTAGAGAACAAAGACTACAGTACTTTTGTAAAATGCTAGTTTCATAACAAGCTTTTCTTTCTGTGACTTCTGTTTTGTTTGAGTGAAAGTGATCCAGCCGAAATTAGCTACGTTTTTGTGCCTAAACCCAGAAATTTCTCAGGATTTTTTGGAAGAAATTCTATTTCATGCATGAAATGAGAGTAAAGGCAAGCATCTCCCATTCTGAGAAATTTTTAAGTGAGGGGGGTTTTTTTTGGTGTTTTTTTTTTTTTTTTTTGTACAGATAAATCAGAACAAGCAGATAAGATTGCAACTATCAAGAAGATAGACAAGTAGAAAGTTGGCAGCTTTCTGTATACATAGTATGCAGAGAAACCATAGTGTATGTACTACAATAGCTCTAAAAGGCTACCTTAGGAACCTGTTTCTTATGTTAGATGCTACAAAAAAAAGCAATTAATTAATAGTTTCCCAACCTGATTCTCTGGGGAGGGTGATTTACATATGAAATCCTTGTGAGAAAGAGTAGGGCTTATTCCTGTATTTCTGTTTTTGGCATTTGATTTGTTACAAACTAACTCAGATAATCTGGGATAGTTTTAAAGGACAGACAGCAACTTTATATCTAAAGAGATATATCTTTATGTTTCCCTCCCTCCATTTTTCCCTCCTTTCCTCTTTGCTATGTATATAGTTTGACATTTTGTGCATACACACATACAAATGTATTTTATTGTATGTATTTAAAATATGTATGCATTTATATATACACTCAGATTTGTGCTGACTGTATTTGCTACATTCTAGCAAATGTATAACGGGAATCTTATAATAATATAATCTTTAATAATGAGGTGAGTTTTTTTTTGGAAAAAGTTAGTAAGACTTTCCTGAATTCTCTGGGATCACAACTAAGCCAGTGTTTAGTGTTTTAGGAACAGCTCCTGAAGTGCTTAATAAGTAAAATAAATTATGACAAAACAGTGCTGTCTTTAGAGGTGTACTAATAAATAAGACATGTTAATTTTGATCAATCAGGTTAGTTAGAGTACATAACAGCTTTTAGAAGAGATTAACGTCTGAAAAATCACTTTTTCTGGAACTGATAATCTTCATTAATTTTGCAATCATCTTAGCATGTAGACAGCTGGGCAGGGATGCATCAATAAGCCAGCAGAGTCAGACTATGAGGGTAAAATAGTTTTCTCAATATCAGCTTCAAATCTAAGGCAGAGCCAAGGTAAAAGACAGCTCAATTTAATCTGACCAAAGCAAAACATGGTGTATTTTTTTGTTGACACTGTCTTTTATTTTGTATCCACTCACAACAATCTGAGAAAAAAGAAATTGTCAAAAAAAAGGCTCTTTTAAAACCCAGGACATCAGAATAAAGCTAGTCAGCTTTCCTTAGTGGACAAAGTGAAAGTGAAGTGTTCTAATCCTTAAAGTGTGAGGAAGTAAAGGTTTCTCAAAGTCAGGGCAATACAGTAGGTGACAGAGAGCACATAGCCTACAGGCACGTCTACAGGCCATTCTTGGTTTTCTTACACATGCTATTAAAAGATTGTTTTATCCTGAGGCAAAGTTACACTGAAAGAGTTAAAAACCACTTTAGAACATCAGATGTCATGTCACAGTGTTTCAGAAACACTGCTGAAGTGTTGCAATGCATATAATGCTTTCTCTTTGCTTCATTTATCTTACCTAAAAAATCACTTTTAAGCCTGATCTAAAGCTTGATTCAGTCCTCAGCACTTCTGCAAAAAATAAAAGAAATTTGGTTTAGCACTGACATCAATAAGCTTTAGACAAAGTCAAATTATTTTAGTATCCCAAATTGACAAACATTAAAAATATTAAAATTACCTACCAATTTAGGAATAAATTTGGCCAGTTAGATAACAGTCGAAGTTTGGCACAAATTCGCTAAAAACAATGGTTCTGTGCTGATTTAAATCATCAGAATTGTTATCAAAAGATATTTGGGGAAACCATGTAACTAACCCTAAAAAACGTACATAAGCTAAAATGAAAATAACCATAATTTTCACAAAATCTAGAAATATAAAAAGACACACAAGAAAAAAATTCATCTGAATGAGTAAGTAACTTACATTAATCTAGTGTTTGAACTGCTATAATAGGTGACAATGCTAAAATAAGTAAGTGAATGGAAAGTCTTGTTGATGTCAGGATCATATGACCCAAGACCTTTCCCTGCCCTTAGAAGGCATCTCTGTATAAGCAGCTAGTCAGGGGTCTGACTGAAAGAGCTGTGAGGAAATAGACTAGTGTTATAGACCAACCACTGTAACTCAGAAATAGGCAGGAACAAGGTTCGGATCTAAAATACGATAAAATCTGTCAAGGAGAAAACAAAACAAAAAAAAAAAAACCACCACATTTAGTCTCTGTTTGCACATGCATTTTACAATCTTGCACAAGCTGGCAAGAAATAAAGCTGTCTGAGCCTAGGAGCTGACTAAGGGGAAGTTGCTCTTGCGAGGGAACAAGGCAAAGCTGGGTGCTGACACTATTCAGTATCCAAGAACATAGAAAACTGGTTTTCTAGTCCAAGAAGATGAGATACATAGGGAAGAAGGCAGGAATTTTCCCAGGCTGATTCCTAACCCAAGTGAGTTGTATCTTTGTGGTCCAGAGCTGACAGGTATGTGTAACACCCAGTTAGTCAAATTACAATGACCAAGCCAGCGTCTTTGCCCAGAGGAGTTTATCTGTTTGTTACCTTCTGGCTTATGCCAGACGGAGTTCTCAGCCAGGCTCTGAGCAGGAAGGAACATCCACATGGCATTTGAAGTCACAGAATCACAGTCATTAAATCATTTAGGTTGGAAAAGACCTTTAAGATCATCGAGTCCAACTGTAAAACTAACACTGGATAGGAGTTACATTCACACAGAAGTCAGTTCTTTATTATTATATTTCCTATTCAGACTTTGTGGACAGGTCCTCTAGTTGCCTGTATACAGACAGAAAAAATGGAGAAGGATCTTTGAAAGTGTTTCCAGTGCACAAACCTGACCATTTGAAGGTGGCCTAACTTAGATAAATATTGGTATCTTTGTTGATGTTGCCAACGCAGTTAATGTCCTCTAAAAGCCCTGTTTAACGTGAACATCTGGCCCATTATGTACCTGTTAACTGGAGTGAAACCATCATGCACATTCCATATAAACAGCTTACTCTGTCACATAGTAGCAGCATTTGATTTTTAACAGTCCGGGTGCTTGCAAGCTGACCCTTTCCTCAGAACTCTCCCAGATATTAACAACCCCTTTGGCTTGTACAGTTCCCAAGAATATTTCTTCCACAAGTTATATAACTTGTTTAGTTTAAGTTTCTTCACTCTACACAGCAACCTTAAGTTGCTTTCTCATCTGCTGCTGGACCCATCTGATTCATCTCAGTAGCAAGAAACAGCACAACCTGAAGTACAAGCATATTTCTGCAGAAAGGCAAGAATCCCTCCGGCTAATCTGACATATTCCATGTTAAATCATTCTAGCTATCATATACTGAAACTGTCAGAAATCACAGTAAGGCCCAAATATATGCAGCTTCTCACATCCTAGACCCCCTATCAAGCCACGATTACTGTCGTGAACTGGGTGAGTTATACAAGAGAGGAAGGGTTATTGGGTTTTGTTACAAATAACATACCTGTCAGTGAACTGAAAGGCATGCCACATCCCAAAAGGTGATGTATGACATGCTTTTCGCTTCACCAGGAGGGATAGAGGAACAAATAAACTACATGTTTTACATGCCTCATCTTCCACTCACAATTTGTTTGGGATTGCCTTGCTATTGTTTTCCACAAGGTGCTCCAATCAGCAACCAAATTATATTTTAGTCTATTTACAAAATGAAATGTGTTGTCTTATGTGTGCAATTCTTACCTTTAAGATGAATAAAGGAGTTGTAGTGGAGTCTTCAATGGAGTCTAAGCCTAAAGCTAGGCATTGCAGATCTCCATGAGGAACATGGAGTTTCTGAAAGACTGAATCATGGTTATACACTACAGGCACTACTGGCACCAGAAATATCTCTCAGTCTTCTGGCAAGAAAGCCACATTTTCTCAAGGGATATTAAACCTGTGGACAGTTTCTTCACAGATTCACTCACTGTGTCTCCTTACCTTCCACTTTTATATTCCTTCCACCCTTCATAGCACACTTTGCACACTTTATTATCACTGCTTTTATTATTCTATGAAAAGCAATTTAGCTATCTTCAGTACCTTAAGTATTTTATTAACTTTCCCAAAAATATTCTGTACAATTGTATCCATAATTGAACAGTATAAGTTTCACTTGAGGGGACCAAATCCAGATGGTTTGTTTTTAAATACTTCCTGAAATACAAATGCTTAATGCGGGACCCAGTTCTGGTCCCTGGTTTGTGTGCTCTGTTTGGTCATGCTGTTTGCAGTGGCATATTAATTCTGAAAGTGACATATTGCTTTTGAGTGAGAGGAAGTTATAAAAGGAGCCAGAACTATACCATCTTAATAATACCTCCAAAATAAATGTTTCACATTGGATTCCATTATAAGTGTCATATTTGCTATTATGGCTTTGCACAGGAACAAATTTCATGACTACTGATAGGGTAAAAAGAGAAAAGTTTCTGGCAAATATGCAGCCGATTTATCAAAACATACTCAAAGTATGATGGATTACAGAAGTATGGCAGAATACCGGGCTGCTAAAGCTCTGAATAATGATTAGAAAGAGATTAAGAAAAAAACCCAAAACCCTGAATTTAAAAAAAAATAGTTTTTGAAAGGTATTATCCCACAGGTATCTTCCCCTAGATAATTACCGTCATCACCTAGCAATGCAGACATGCTCTTTGTAGGGGGAATCCTGTATCTGAAAACTCTAGAGTTTCAAACTGAGCTGTCTTTGAGCTCAAATCAAAGAATTAGGAACATAGAATGTGCTGTTGATCTAATCCCTACGTAGATATATACATTAAGTCATATGATTCACTAAATCCATCTCTAGTCTGGGTAGCCAGATCAATTCAATGGTGAGACTAACGTCTGTACTAGAGCTAAGCTTGGTTTACATGGGGATGGAGAATCATAGAACCATAGAAAAGTTAGGGTTGGAAAGAACCTCAAGGTCACCTAGTTCCAACCCTCCTGCCATGCACTGGGACACATCACACTAGACCATGTCACACAAGTCTCCATCCAACACGGCTTTGAAAACTACCAGGGATGGATCATTCACAACATCCTTGGGCAACCTGTTCCAGTGCTTCACCACCCTCACAGTAAAGAACTTCTGTCTTTTATCCAACATAAACTTCCCCTATTTGAACTTTGAACCCATTACCCCTTGTCCTATCACTAAGTCCCTAATGAAGTCTTTCTCCATCATCCTTGCAGGACCCTTTCAGATATTTGAAGGCTGTTATGAAGTCTCCACGCAACTTCTCTTCTCCAAGCTGAACAGCCACAACTTTCTCAGCCTGTCTTCATACAAGATGTGCTCCAGCCCCTGTTTACCTTCATGACTCTCCTCTGGACTTTCTCCAGCAACTTAATGTCATTCTTATATTGAGGAACCAGAACTACACACAGTACCCTAAGTGAGGTCTCATGACAGCAGAGTAGAGGGGCAGGATCACCTCCTTTCACCCGCTGTTCATGCTCCTTTTGATGCAGTTCAAGATATGGTTGGCTTTTTGATCTGTGAACGCACACTGAAGCCTGCTCATGTTAAGTTTCTCATCAACCTGTGCCCTCAAGTCCTTCTCTGCAGGACTGCTCGGAATCACTTCTCTGCCCAACGTGTGGCTGTGCCTGGGATTGCACCGACAAGGGTGCAGAACTTCGCACTTTGCTATGACGAACTTTATGAGGTTGACATCAGCCCACCTCACAAGCATATCAAGGTCCTTCTGGATGGCATTCCTTCCCTCCAGCGTATCAACCGAACCACATAACTTAGTGACATCGTCAAACTTGCTGAGGTTGCACTCATTTCCATTGTCCATGCTGACAGCAAAGATATTGAACAAGATCAGTCCCAACACCAATCCCTGAGATATACATAGGTCATCATCTCTAAATTTTTCTGCTTTCATCATACTAAGATTTCTATGCCCCTGCACTTCAAATATCTAAGGGCTGCTAATGGCCAAACGTCCTCAGTGCAACAGGAGCACTCCCACACATGGCTGGGAAATTCCAGCAGGCAGCTAAAAAGAGTAAGGTATAGAAGTCCATTACTTAAGGAGCATTAAGTGCTAGAAGTTACCAGAGCTATGTCTTTCACTGTCTTTCTCACACCCACAGATAAGGAAACAACTAGTAGCATTGGCAGAGCTCCTGAAAACTGCAGGCTGACTAGTGATGATTTCAGTGATTTAAACAGTAGTTGCTGTTTAATGAGTAACCAGTTTCTGTATTTACACCTGGTAACCATTTAACTATGCCTGTATTCAATATCCCTGCTGTAGGAAAGGCATTTGAGGCATTTCAGGTAGTATTCACATGCCTATATATAGCCATCTAGAGTTAACCCAGCCTTAGAGAATAGCAACTATCCTCGTTCATCTCTGAATGCAGAGAAAGACAGAAAGAGATTTTTAATGCTTGATTTGTCATCCTAGAAAACCTCCTTCATATGGGATGAATTGAGTGCATGTCATTGACAGGCAAAGGGTCTCAGACATTCACTTCAGCTGTTGCGACAGTTGGTCACAAATCAGATGCCAGTGTCAGAGAGAATAAGTCCCACCCCAGAAGTGCTAATAATCTCTCAAAAACCTGAAGAAAAGAAAAAAAGAATTCCCATAGAAAATTGCATTGTTCTCTGGAGCTATTTTCTCATTGAAAATGAAATATTATGTGCTGACCAAATTTGTTTTTTACCTCACTGTGCTAAAGCTGACTCTTTTTCATGAAAATATAACCCTGATCAAGGTTATTATTAACTTGTGGTTGAAAAAGTTAGTCTAACCTAGTTGCCTCAAGTTTCAGAAAGATCCATTGGTTACTGCACTTTTTTCTAATTCTCCATTTTCATGCTTTTCTCATTCGTACCATCTTCACTTTTTATTTCTTCATTTACGTCCATTTTCTCGTTTGCATTTTCTCTCTTCCGTGCAACAGAGAAGTTTCTCATTTACAAGCTGACACCTGTGGTTTTGAATAGCACCTTTTAATATAAGTTATATGAATGAGATGTGCTGCATGATTTTTCAGTGTACCTTACACAATAATTGACCTCACATAGATTATCAGTTATTCATGGCCCCTTGCCTTAAAAAGGGTCCTAAACAGCCAATCACAATTTAAAGGTATATTATTCTGCCTTAAACACATTTATTCACAGTACCTTTCCCAAGTTATTGCCCATTTTCTTTCCCAGAATTAAGGATTATTGAAGCTCGTGCAATGAGAACTTTGCTCTTCATAACTCATCCTCTTACTTGCTTATGCAATGAAGCATTATAATGTGCTGATAGTTGCTTCAGAGGACTTATGACTTCACTAGCTGTACAAAGATGAGGACAAAGACAAGTCAAGAGGAAGGAAAACATTTACAACATAATTTGCTGCAAATAGGTTTATGGGAAATATCACTAATATTCCCTTCTAGTTGTGGAGAACATTATGTGGTCTTCTCTGGGGGGATTGGAGAGCCTAGACTTTACATTCCTAATTTCTGATATTTAACTTAAAAGTTAAAAAAAAAAGGTAGGGAGTGGACCTCTTGAGAATTCCTATTAGATCTGCAGCAGCCCACTACTAAAATCTTGGTTTGGCAGCTGAAAACTGCCCAGACTCTCTGTTGAGATAGCTGGAATTACGCCCATCAATGTTTTGAATCCTAGTTTGCTAATGTAAGGGAGGCCGGGGGGGGGAGTAATACCATCTAGCTTTGGGTGTATCTAGAACAGAAAATGAGGTGTGAAGCGAGACATTACATTCCGAAAATGATCCTTACCTGGTCAAGAATCATGTTGGCTCTGCTATCAGAGCATTTCTGAGAGCTACAAGCTAGTAAAAGTACAAGGAATTGCAGTACCTGTTGATATGTTCAGAGGTTAATACTCAGTGCGTTTATTTTAATCCTGCTTACTCCATTTGCGGGGTCTTCCGTACTGGCCTTTTGTAGAGTGTTTGAGATCTACACAAGGATCTAGAATTATTAATTACTACTGTTACTGATGGAAGATTGCAATAAGCTTTAGCAAGTTTTGGATCAAAGCTTGAATTACTGAATATTCTTTAAAGACATTTTATTCTCTTTCAGTTTATAAGAAATTTATGCATGCATGCATAAACACCACCAAAAAGAAAGGTATGAACTGAAACCTTAGCAAAATTAGCAACTTCTCTTGTTATATGTATCTAATATTCCTGGCTGTTTTTGTTTAAATGACCTTTATGTGGTAGGATAAGAAAGAATAATATATGATTAATTTCTATTCTGAAGCCTTGTTTGAAAGGTGTTTTATTTGCATTAGCATTCATAATTACTTAATGACAAATCAGATATGGTTCATTGCTAGTAAGTGTAGAAACATGTTGTCTGAAGGATGTAGTTTAATTAGTATACTCCTAAAAACATGTCCCTCATGACCATTGGATGTAATAATTATTTTATGTATTTAACTGTGAAATTTATGTTTACACAGCAGGCATCTTTTTTTTTTTAGTTTCTTTTTTCCAAAGCTATTCAATGCAATACATTTAGACTTTAAAGAAAACCACAAAATCTCCCCAACAGCAGGTACTAAATAAATAAAAACAATAAGACAACTATTATTGCAGTGAAGCAGATATATTTTTTTAAAAAAATATAACATAATATTGCATCCATAAAACATAGCAGGAGGAATAAATATGCAGAGAAGCTCATTTTAATTCCTCAATTAATAACTTAGACAGAGGAGATGCACATTCTCCTAGATCAATGAGACAATTTGGGCATTCTTTTATTGTTGATTAGTGAATTTGAAAATGACCTCATTTCAAGGGCATCAAGTGATTTCTCTTTCTCTGTGCTGGTATAGCACAAATGAATACTGTGAACGCTTTTTCTACCCAGGCTGCTGCAGAATCTCAGGATAACCTTTCCTTGGTGACACATAGAACAGTGGCATCAATCAAAAAATCATCAGAACTTTGTGAAGACGTCTCTAAAAGTCACAGAGTCTCTTCAATAGTAACTTCATTTTTTCTTAAATCTCCTTCTGGAAAAGGGAATCCTTCTTTGGGCATTTCCAGTGGGCTCTGGGAAACCAGTTATGGAGTCAGATATTACAAGCTGTGTAAAGGAATTGGTCTCTGTTTCATTTGCAAGGAGGCTACAATTGAAGGAGATAATAGTTTTCCTTTACTTCAATGAATATTTATTGAATATTCATATTTTTAGGATACATATTTTTAGGATTTTAGTATGCAACTATTCATATTTTAGGATACATTCTACCTGATATGCTTTCTACTTTTTTTTATTTCTGCTCCTGATTCATCATTGGCTTCAGGCTAGAACTGGTAACTTAGAGATAGGTGCCTTTTGCCTCTCTAAGTACAAAACCTTTAGGTTTAAAATTCCAGTAGTCTGTAGTCTAGGCATAGGCAACCTAAATGTGTCACAAGTATCTCCATGCTTCTGTCATCCCTGCTGCCAAATTATCGGCTCTGCAGCGCGGTGCCTTCAGTGATCCCCACCTTGTTATTACCTCTTGCCAAGAGAAAACCTGGGTGCTGGGCAGGGGTGAGAAGCATGTGCTTTCTGTTTGAACATCCTCCCCAGCTGATGTAACTGTGTGCCCCTGAGAAGTGATGTGATATGAAAAGTGGAGAAACGTGGCTCCTCTCTTTTGCAGATTGTCACTGGGCAGCGTCTACACTTGGTATTATGAAGAACAACTCCTGACACTATGATAAAAAAATTAAATAATAAATGTGCCCATTATTCTTGCGTGGTAATGAAAAAAAGAGTCAACTTTTGAAACAATAGGATTGTAAACATGATAGAACGCTTTAATACTTACTTAGTCCATGATAGCCTGATTCTGCAGGATTTGATGAAGGATACAGAACACTTTCTTTTCCCACTGTCTATGCAGGTCCTTCATCTGCCTGTGTTCTCCCAGAGGGCATAGATGTTCTCCTAGACTACATTATTAGTTTGGACCAAGGCAAAAATGTATGTATTTTCTGATACCAGCAAGCAAGCAAATATGATAAATGAGACATAAATTAAAACTGATGCAAGCGTACCTTACAAGTCACACCAGCTGAACAGTCATAATGCAAAATAAAAAGGTGCTTTGATTTTGGTTTTCTTCTTTGCAGTATTCAGGAAACATATCCTTTTGCTTTGCGTTTTACAATATGTACCTGAAGTATCACAGAGCAAAATAGAGCATCTTGCGCAAATTTCCACAAAGAAAATTCTGCAGGGAATGACACAGGGCATTGTCTGAAGGACATTTCCTTTTATGATGAAAACAGAATTTAATATGCAAGAAAGAGCATTTCCCTAACTGAAAAACAGATTGAAAAGCTGAAGCAGGGGTGTGTGGATGAAGACTGTAGCTAGGAATGTACAGAGAGCCTGTTGAAGGGGTGGAGGGCAGGTGGTGCAGATTGGCAAGACTGCTGGGTGTGGGCCGTTAGAAATCTGTATGGGGAGTAGTCATGAAGGAGGCAAGAAGTGTTGCTCACACCACAGAAAACTTTTTGAGGTAGAAGATGAATAGCATGAAGATTCAGAAACTTTTTTTTTTGCCATAAAACTTTGTGCATTTATCTTGGTGCTAAGGGCATTATCACATTCATTCATTTCCATTTTTCTTACTTATTAAAAAAAAGCAGAACAAAACCCCACAAAAACATTAACTTTTTGTCTGTTTTTAAAGGAATAAAAAAGAGAAGAAAGAGAAGGGTGCTGAAAGGAACCTATCCGTATGTCTTTGTGTTCCTATGCGCTTATCTCTAATTTTCTTTTTTTTTTTTTCTAGTCTGCAGTGGAGGAGTAGAGACCATCCCACACAACAGGAAATGTACATTGAAACTAAAATGTGTGTACATGTCCTATGAGTTCATCAAGTCCAAATTGTTAATGGCAAAGTATCAACTCCCTTGCCATGAAAAATTTCTTGTTGTTAGAACTGCAGGTTCTTGGTGTTATTTAAAGAAAAAAAAAATGTTTTTTTTCCAAGCCCCATATGTCACTAAGAATGAGGGAAATATTTTCAAGACAACAACAAAAATCAAACACAATAACACAGCTTTATGTCTATCATGCATACATTTCAAGGAACAGTGAAAGAGATATCTTTAAGAAACAAAAATTCAGAACCCTGAATTGATGCTGTCATACCTGTTTAGAATGATTTAATTGTACTGAATTAAAAAAAAACAAAACAAACCCAAACCAACACTACTTAAGAGCAAGAACTGTACTTACAACTATACTGAATGTAAAATGGAAAACTTGTAGGCAAATTACCAAAGAAGGCATTATATAAATTAGGTTTATATCAATATTTCTGAATATTGAATAGCCTGCCTAATTGACCCAAAGCTGTCTCACAATTGATAGAATTTGCAAAAGAAACCTATGTAACTATAGCAAGTATGTCTTTTATTTAGTGGAAACCTGAAATTCTCAAAATTTAAATCAGTGGGATATTCTGCTTTGCTTCATCAGAGATGCCTGTTCTAAAGGTGGCCTCCCTGAAACTGAAAATTGTCCACTCACATCATAGATTTCATCCTCTGTCAACACTGAAAGATAAATGGTGGCAAGAACGTGTATTATATGAAGCAGATAAGGCTCTTGGTTGCCAGCAATGGTCTTACCAATGACATGCAATGCCACAACCCTCAGGAACACAAAGAATTCACACTTTTGCTACTACTGTTGATGACAATCAGCTTATAAGAACTCAAAACCAATGCAAAAGAGGTTGTTGATTTCATGAAAAATCTGCCTAGTCTCACTTTTGATAGTGGCCAGTTACAGATCCAACAGGGAAATTGCATAAATGATACTTCTGCTCCTCAGTCCCCCTACATGGAGTAACTTGTGTTACGGGCATCTCCTGACTGACATTGCATTTGCAACATGCATTTAATGGCCTTTCATGGACTTTTCCACCATGAAATTAAGTTCCATTAGTTTTCCTAGTATGTTAATACCTGTTACACAATTGTGTTACCCCTTAACTATTATGTTATTACCTGTTACACAAGCATATTGCACACTATGTGTTCTTTCTTTGGGTTACCTCAATTTGCCCACTTATTAATGTTGCTTCCTGTCCAGCAATAAATCCAGTAAGACAAAGATTATAGAGTTTGGTGGGACTCAGATGAAGCTCAGAGTGGCTTTCAGGGCTGTTCTTTTCGATCAGGGCTTTAGACAAAAAATGTCATGATAAGGCCTTGTAGATCTGTACTGTTCCTAGCACAATTGTCTCAGGTAACATGAACAGCCTCTGGTTGTGATTACACTGTTCTTTAGTTTGTAAGAACTGATACCCTTACCAGCTTGTTCTACCTAGTTCCACTGCTGATGCTAGTTTTATTAACATAATCACTTTATCTTTCTTAAGTTTTCAAGCGGCACTCAATTACTATTCAATAAGAACATACAGTGGTCAGTTCAACAGGCTAATTATATGATGCAATGCCAAAAAAAGTATTTAATTTTTTCACTTCTACAATTGGTGCCTTTCCCTTTCACTGAATGCCCTCTGTGTCTTACTGTAGAACAGAGCAATGAGGACTACCCACTGCTTTTCTCTGTACCACTCATTATTATATATGTCATCTTCTATTCTTTTTGCTTCACACTAAATAATCTTTTCAGTTTCTTTTCATATGAACACTCCCTTTCCAACTAATATGTATTTTTTCTGCCCTTTTTCAGACCTTTCTTCTTCTACTGTATCTTTATGAAATGTGACTGAAGCCCCATAGATTATTCAACATGAGAATGTAACCTCCATTTATAGAATGACATTATAATAATTCCTGTATTAGTCTCCATCCCCTTCTTAATATAGCCTAACATCTGAGAACCTTATCAAAAAGTGAATTGTGAAGCAATTAAATCTACAATATGTAAATCTGAACCTGAGAGGCTTATATGAAAGATATTCTTTATGTACAAAAAATAAAACTCTATATTAAGGGAACAAACAAAAGATGATGCATGGGAAGTGATAAAGAGGATTAATAACAAGAAATGGCTATAAGACCTTCATCACAAAATCCATGAGCTAAATTCTGCTCTCCATTACAACCTCAATGGATACTATGAACATTAGTAACCTGCAATTATGTTGTATAAAGGCTGCTGAGTAGCATTGTAATTAACATCCTTTAGGGTGACCACAGTAATTTTAAATGTTATCGTTGAACATACAAATGAAAGTGGAAGGTGTTGAATATTCTATAGCAAAGTAGAAGCTGATGTCAGTTTTGTATTTTTTTCATATTCTCCCACAGAAGGATTTCTTTCTAACAGAAATGCAGTCATCCACAATTTGAATATTTCCCAAATTATTTCTTTTTCCAGTCTTGTCAAGATTTCCCAAATATTGCCAGCTATAGATTTTAAAATTAAAATGACATTGAAAAATATTGTTCCAATTACAGAAGTAAACCCCTAGTTGAACTACTGAACTTGGAGACTGCCTTGCTTCTAATAAAACTAAAGAAATCCTCAAAGCTGACGTAAACCTGCATCTTTTTACAGTGCTGTTTGCTGGCAGGAGTTACCAGAATACACATCAGAGCGGATTAAGAGAAGAAAGGCTGTAGCCCACCTGTACTACCTTTCCTTTCTGCTGTGATTCACTGCTCAGGAAAAAATACTGGTTGCTGGTTTAGAAACAAGGGGTTTCCTTTGCACTCATCAAAAATTCAAGGCAAAACTTCTTAAAAGTCATTGTGAGAGTAAGAATTGTGTCACTTGTGAGTTACATCATGATGGTTCCTAGTTCAGGGTAATGGTTTCAGTGGCTTAAAATAGTGCCAAAATCCAAAGGCTGATGAGAATGAGGAATTTTAATACACCTGCGAGGTTTAGCTAAGACTTTGTACTTCACCCAGCAACATTTACAATCCTCAGAAATAGCCCAGTTATCATAGAATCACAGAATCATAGATGGTTAGGGTTGGAAAGGACCTAAAGATCATCTAGTTCAAACTGACCTGCCATGGGCAGGGACAACTCACACTAGACCATGTCACCCAAGGCTCTGTCTTACCTAGCCTTGAACACTGCTAGGGATGGAGTATTTAAGACTTCTCTGGGCAACCTGTTCTAGTGTCTTCTTTCTTATATCTCACCTAAACTTCCCTTGTTTGTTTGCACCCATTGTCCATCCAGCCAATAATCCAGCCAGTTTGGTCTTTCTGTGCTTGGAGGTCAGTGTTGTGCCTGTCAATAACCCCTTCTTCAGCTCTCTGCTCTGCACCACTGAGGACTTTTGCAGTTCCACATATGCTTGAACCTCAGCCCTTATGCCACAGTGAAGTTTTTCAAGGCAATCTTAATTGTGCTATAGACATTCCTTGACTTTTCAGTAGCCCTGGGTTTTGTCCAACTATATGTACACAGAAAAGAAAAAAATGCCTTCAATATGTTGCTTGACAGAGCAAATCAATGTTGTACAACAAATAAAGTGGATATTTTATCTAATTGAACATGGGAGTGAATTCTTCTGCTAGACAATATACAGTTTTCCAAGGGAGAATTCAACATTGATACTTACTAAAATTTCCAAACCTGTGAAACGCTCCATTATGTCTTTAAGCCGTCATAACGCCCTCTTTCCTGACGTTTTTCCAAATATGAAAGCTAAATGACTTATTTCTCAGTGTTCAAGGCCAGGTTGGACAGAGCCTTGGGTGGCATGGTTTAATGGGAGTTGCCCCTACCCATGGCAGGGCGGTTGGAACTAGATGATCTTAAGGTCCTTTCCAACTCTAACTATTCTATGATTCTATGATTTTATGATTTCCAGATAGAGATGAAATAAGGGTATTATCCAAGCAAAATCCTTAAATGTGCATATAACTTAAAGTAAATAATTTGAAGTTGGGCATTTCACATGTAACTGTAGTGAAAGACTGGACTGCAGATAATTCTACTTCTTTCTTTTTCAGATAAATAGAAAGAAACCTTATGTATGCCATTTTATTTGCTACCATTAAAATAAAAAGAGGTTTTTTAAGTATGAGAAATATTTATGTCTTATTTGTTTGAAAACTATTACTTTAGCTTCGAATGCAGGAATATGCCTTTGAATAAAACCGCTGACATTTTGGATTGATAAGTCTTTAAATTAATGATACATTTAAATAAATAGCTAAATAGCCATTGAATTTCATGTTACAGCTACATTAATAATACCAAATGAATTAGTCATGATTAATGTTATAAAGAATATAAAATGAATTAATAATGATTGGCCTCTTATTGCAAAATGGGCAACACTTCATAATAAGTGGCAAATCACTCTTACTTCCTTTGGTATTTCTTGCAATAATTTTAATCATGATGAATTCTTTTGATATTCAGGTGCATATAATACAAGATTCCACAGGAAGTCCAGCGTCATTTAACATAATTTTCCTGAAATGACTCATTCAAAGCCTGCCACTCTGTCTGGGGGCAGGACCAGGCTGAACTTAGGCACTCTGTTTTTTTTTTTTATCTGGAACAATGTAGCTGTGTTGGAATGTCCCTCAGAGTAATGGATGCTGGTGCAGAAGTGGCTAGGTGGGTGCAGGAGTCAGACTCTGTGGGTGCACAGGTGACTGAGCAGGTCTGTTCATGATAAATTACTTCTTCCCAATTAAGCTTTCAATGAAAACTCACCTTTAAGATTTAATTTTTTTTTATATATATATATATATATATATATAAACAAGCTAATAATTATTGCCAATAATTTATTACAGTGTTAAGGTCATAACTAGTACGTAGTAGCGGTCAATTCTCATTTTAGGCAACTCTGTTTCCTGTGATCATTCATCTCCTCATAGAAAATATTCTCACTTCTGAGAGCAGATTTTTACAGATGTCTGGTCTGTGGTCGTAGTCCTGTAGTGAGCAGGGAGTACACAAGGCCAGGAAAACAAAGCTTGAGTAGACTTAAAGGGGAAGTAGACTTTAAATAGACTTAAAGGACGTTTTAACTTTGGTAACTGTAGGAAAGAAAGAAAGCGTGAGAAAAAACTGTGGAGGACAGTGTACTAGACATGCCAGAAGCCTGTATGTACACACTAACAAACCTTACTCTTTGTAGAAGTAAATTTTCCAGTAGAGGTATTTATGATTTCTTTAAAAATGTAAGCACAGGAAGCGAACAGTCAGATCAACATGTACCTGGAGCTGCCATGTAGGAAAAGTCAAGAATGGTCTGATGTTTGTTTTCTTGTGAACACTTTTGTCTAACTTGAAGCTGTGGGCCTGCAACGCAGGCAACGACTGACGCTGGGAGTCTTTCACTGGCTTGCAAGCTTCAGTATGGTAACAGGCTTGAGCCTAACAAACACCAGAGCACATATTTCTCCTCACAAACTAAAAACTATCAGTTAAGTATATTTTCTTTTTTCCATTAATGTATGTTTAAATACTTAAAAGAGACACATTTTTATTAAAGCCATTATGGTTAGATCAACATTGTGCTGTTGCTAAGTAGACAACCTAATAGGTTGGTTTTATACCCAACTTCAAGAAGCAAAAGTATTTTTACCAAGCAAGTAAAATATTCTGTGACTAAAATGCCATGTTAAAGCTTTATTTCAGTTTTAGGAGGTTTCTCTTAAAGGTTTTTATTAAGGGTTTCATTATTAAATATTAATTGGAAAAAATTCCAAATACATAAACAAACAAAAACCCCAAACAAAACATCTAAAAAACACCCCCATACAATAACTTAGTTTAAATTTTCACTAAACATTTTTGGTTTTTATCTTTCATTAAAAATGTCATTTAGGTACTTTGAAATACACAGCATTTCTGACTTCTTAAGTAAAAGATTTGTTGCCAATTATTCACTCCCTGAGTAGAACTGAAAATTGCCCTCATGGTGATGATTTTTTAAATGGTGTATCAAAGAAACTATGTCTTACCTCAAGAGAAACTCCCGAGTTTGGTCTTATTCTGTTAATTAGTCCTGTATCCACCAGAGTTTCTGTCTTGCTCAATGCCCTTTTAAAGTGCAATTCTTGAGCAATTCTACAGTGTCTGAGATGGAGTCTTTTTTGACTTTCTTAACCAGCAAGCCTATGAGTTCCTTCAAGGAATTTTGATCTCTGCTTTTCTCAAGGGACAAATTGCCTGCAAACTCTGTCATAACATCTTTGAGTGAAGGTTTAATGTTTTATAGGTAAGTTAGTAGTTTGTTCTTAAAATCCTTAAGAAGCTAAACAGAGGGGAGGAGAAGGCAAGGCAAAGCAAAGCAAGGTAGGGCAATGCAAGGCACCTCCAATACACACTGTACTGACACTGATACTATAATCGGGCTTTTATTTGTTGTGGGTTTTTTTATTACTGGGATTAAAAAACTGACCCTTCAGAAAATAATTTTTTTTTTTTTTTTTTTTTTCCCAAATAAGTCATGGTCAAATACAAAAGACAAGCATGACATTGTATAATGATACTGCCAGAATGCAACTTGTAAAAGAAGTTAACCAAATTCTGTCACTGGATATAAATTTCCTAACATCTATATATAGGTCTATGGAACCTGATGAAATCCATCCACGGGTATTGAAAGAGCTGGCAAATGAAGTTGCTAAGCCACTCTCCATCATATTTGAAAAATCTTGGCAGTTAGGAGAAGTTCCAGATGACTGGAAAAAGGGAAATATAACCCCCATTTTCAAGAAGGGGAAAAAAGAAGACCCAGGGAACTACAGACCAGTCAGCCTCACCTCTGTGCCAGGCAAAGTCTTGGAGCAGATTGTCCTGGAAGGCGTGCTGAGGCACAGGAAAAACAACAAGGTGCTTGGAGACAGTCAGCATGTCTTCACTAGGGGGGAAATCCTGCCTGACCAATCTGGTGGCCTTCTATGATGGGGCTAGGGAACTGCTGGACAGGGCTAGAGCTGTTGATGTCATCAACCTGAACTTGTGCAAAGTGTTTGACACTGTCTCACATGACATCCTTGTCTGTAAATTAAAGACTCATCAATTTGATAGGTGGACCATTCAGTGTATAAAGAACTGGCTGGATGGCCGCACGCAGCATTGTACTCAATGGTTCAATGTCCAGCAGGAGACCAGTAACGAGTGGTGTCCCTCAGAGATCAGTGTTGAGACCAGTCTTGTTCAAAATCTTTGTCAGTGACATGGACAGTGGGATTGAGTGAGCCCTCAGCATGTTTGCTGCTAACACAAGCTGTGTGGTTCAGTTGATATGTTGGAGGAAGGAATGCCATCCAGAGGGACCTTGACACGCTTGTGAGGTGGGCAGATGCCAACCTCATGAACTTCAATCATGCCAAGTGCAAGGTCTTAAACCTGCGTCGGATCATTCCCAGGCAGAGTTACAGGTTGGGCAGAGGTGAAATTCAGAGCAGCCCTGAGGAGAAGGACTTGGGGTGTTGGTTGATGAGAGAATGAATATGAGCCGGCAATGTGCTCTTGCAGCCCAGAAAGCCAACTGTATCCTGGGCTGCATCCAAAGGAGTGTGACCAGCAGGTTGAGGGAGGTGATCCTGCTCCTCTACTCTGCTTTCATGAGACCTCACTTGGAGTATTGTGTGCAGTTCTGGTGTCCTCAACATAAAAAGCACATGCAACTGTTGGAAGAAGTCCAGAGGAGGGCCACGAGGATGATCAGGGGACTGGAGCACGTCCCATATGAAAATAGGATGAGATAGTTGGGCCTGTTCAGCTTGGAGAAGAGCAGGCTGCGTAGAGACCTCATAGCAGCTTTCCAGTATCTGAAGGGGGCCTACAGGGATGCTGGCGAGTGTCTCTTCATGAGCGTCTGTAGTGAGAGGACAAGGGGTAATGGGTTCAAACTTAAAGAGAGGAAGTTTAGATTGGATCTGAGAAAGAAATTCTTTAGTGTAAGGGTGGTGAGGCAGTGGAAAGGGTTGCCCAGGGAAGTTGTGAATTCTCCATCGCTGGCAGTGTTCAAAGCCGGGCTGCACATAGCTTTGGGTGGCATGGTTTAGTGGGAGGTGTCCCTGCCCCTGGCAGGGGAGTTGGAACTAGATGATCTTAAGGTCCTTTTCAACACTAACCTCTGATTCTATGATTCTATAGCAAAAATAGATGTAAATGTTTCCAAATTGTGTTACTTTTATGCAAGTAATAAAAGGCAAGTCCTGTTTTCTTCTTCAGACCTTCTCTTTTCTTTCCATAAGGGTTAGCACCAGAGGTAAGAACAGATCAGTATCAAAGTATATGACTTTTTAGCCATGTTTTATGTATACCATAGTAATCACTTAACACGAATAGAACTGACACTAGTTCTTATATAAATGACATTTTCTAAAGGTAGTCTATTTTTAAACAGGTACTTAAACAGAAATGTGCTGCACCTGCACAAATAAAAGGCCAATGCAAGCATGTAAGTCAACACCCACAAACACACCCTGTTTAAAATGACTCTGCACTCAGATAAATTGCAAAGCGGTACACCTGTAATGTACTTAATTTTGTACTTTACCTGTTTAGCTTGTTTTCTGTCTGAAGCAATAGCTTTTTAATTTGATTATTTGCTTCTATACCATTTATATAGACCACCACTAAATACTGGTTATATATATTCAGTTCGATTGACCCAGTTCAGCAATGAAAAATCAGTCAAACCAATGGTTTGGTGTCTAAAGTAAAAAAATATGCATTTATCAAACTCTGAAATGCAGACAGCCACACAAGTTTGGATGGCATTTCTAAATGAGATTGAACACTTTCATTCTTATAATCAAGACATTTCTACCTTTACTTGACACTGATGGATTTTAACCATCTGCAATGATGACACCTGTTTGTTATGCAGCTTCTGGGACTTCCTTTATAGCCAGTTATAAGACACAGGTATTTGTGCAAAATGCATCTGAGTTGTTTCAGAGTTTTACTTTAAGATAAAGCAAGTTACTCAGGCTGCTATATAATTATTTCAAAATAGTCTTTTTTTTTGTTTGCTTTCTCATTCAAAACACAATAGCACAGTCAAATATATAACAGTAGTTGTATGTTCATATTCTGCCTTAATAAGAAGTTAGTAAAAACCCTGGTCAGGAATTTTAAGAGGTGAATGTTTTTGAATGCTTTAGATGAAAACTCAAAATTTTGCAGACCAAGAGAACTAGCCCATTGTAGTTGAACTAAGATTATATTTGTTTCTTTAAAATAAGAACATTTAAACTTTCTTAAGAGGACCAAAATCTGTCAAAAAATTTTGAAATATAGATGTCTCATCTGCACTTGTGTATTGAGTATTTTGTTTAACAGAGGTACTACTGTATTTGTTCTGCTTTGAGTGTTACATTTAACATCAAAAGTTTCATTTTGTTATTTTAATTTGAACATCAGAGACAAATTTTTCCTCCCACCCCTCATTTTTCAGAATCCAATTGAAGGGTTTTTAAGAACTTATTCTTCTGTATTTTGTTAAGGAAAAAAGTGCTCTACTTCATGGAACATGGCTGATCTGGCAGGGCAGCAGGACAATTTAGCACGCAGATTTTGGAAAGGAAGTTCTTAAAGAAAATATACCCAGAAACTCTAAAAATGTGAATAAAAAGTTCTTAATTCCAAACCACTGATGACATTTGAGGACAAAACCTTTTGCATTTTGATCTGTCAAGGTCAGGAAATACATACTTCCTGCTACATATTTCTAATGTCTGGCAGTACAGTCTAAGAAACTAAAATGCTCTTCTAGATGTATCTTTTATTTTTTTTATTCTTATTGCAGCTCTTATGAGAAAAATAATTTTTATTAACAATTAATTTTGTCCAGCTCTGTGAAATCAACTAGTAATATCTCATTATTGTTCTAAAGTCTGAAAAACCTTTCCATCTATATGCTTTTATATTTATTGTCCAAGTGTGATTTGGGCCATTCATTAAGAGAAATGTCTCTATTACTTTGACAAAAAGGTGATAATATTTCCTTATTCTGGCCTCACTATTTATTAATGACTCTCAGATACCATTTTCCAGTTCTATGCACAGCATATTTTAATTTGATGATTTAAATTAGATAATACAAATGTCCTCGAACCATGCTTATAGCTCCCAGTGATATCTGTGCCCATGCCCACAATGCTTTGTTAGATTGCTCTTAATGACTTCCCCAGCCAACATGCTTCATCTGTTGGTGCTTTTGCAGGCCTTGCAGAGCCCCTAGACTGTTTCAGCCAAGCTGCATTTCCTGATGGAGCAGATGCATTGTCACAGAATTTCCAACACCCTTCTGTCATCTGCCCTGCACGTGATTTGTCTGCAGGAAATGTATCCCTAAGTCCAACACATAGCCTTATGTGAGCAACCCAGGTTGGCATAGCCTAGTGGCATCCTAGTATATCTGTGCTAAACTTAGGCAGCAACATCTGCAGCAGCCTAAGTTCAAAGAAGTTAAGAGAAATTGGAATCTCCAGGATGCTTCTAATAGTTATAATACTTCTACTAGCTTGTAGAATAAGTAAAGCTGCCACTAAGTGGGCAATATAGTGGTGCTTTCCACAGGGTTGGTTTCCTTCAAGGTAAGTCTGATTCCCCTCAATGGCTGTGACTTCTCCCCATCTCCATCAGTGCCAGCACCATCTGTGTTTTTTACATTGCCTTATACACAAAGAGTAAGGCCCAGGCTCTGGAAGGCACTTAGTGTATTTTGGGGGTTATGGGTGTCAAAATGGGATCAGTATTCTGATTTTCAGAAATCAACTTGGAAAAAACTTGACCTTCTGCCAGGAAATAGCATTGTCTTAGAAGTTCTTCACACCAATTCACAAAGGGGTGCACATCACTTACCAGCAGAAACTGTGGCAGAGCAGTTTAATGACAGCAAGTTACCCTGATCATTGCTGCCACAGATGTCATTCATTTGAAAGAAATCAGGAACTTGTTATAATAAGAGGTACTATACCATCATATATAACACTCTCCCTAGTCACCACAAATAACGGTGATGCTACAGATTAGTCTGTGCATGATGGTGATCATTTGTACAAGAATGGGTTTGTCTTGTTTAAGCATTAGTAATCATTAGTGATGTCACCAGTGTCTCACTTCATACATGGGACTTCAGGGAATGTCTATGATGGTTGAATGGTCTATGAATGTTTTTTCAACCTCTGCCATACCCAGTGCCCCATCACTGGGTCTCAGAGCCCTAAGTGATGGG
This sequence comes from Forpus xanthops, assembly GCA_032466535.1. NCBI lineage: Eukaryota > Metazoa > Chordata > Aves > Psittaciformes > Psittacidae > Forpus > Forpus xanthops. The sequence continues at coordinate 37,079 of JASSUY010025085.1, forward strand.
AATGCCTGTCTCGTGTGTCACTTAATGAAATAAGGTTAATTCCAAGAACTGTAAGAGAAAACAGCTGCTACAAGCAGAGCTGTGTGTGCAATCATGACTTTAACTAATGTTGAAAAACATACTTGAAACAAACTTGAGGTCTCATCCTGCTGTGCTATTTATCCTCCTGTAAGTGTTCAATTTCAGATATTTAAACCCAGATTCACATAAGTTCTAAGTTGTCATGATGTTTTCCGTGTGAGAATGATTATGGAGAATAAATTGCAGGCTTTTCCCATTACTGGATAGAGAAGAATTCCATCACCCTTTGATAAATTCTGAAGCTGAGGTAATCAAAATTGTTATCTGGTAAGTAACTAGATTTTTGTTGGATCTGGGTTTGCTTTTTTATATTTTCTGCAAAAAAATAATGCTTTTCCAACATGAATACAAAATGTTATTACAGTATGTCTGTCACTGTATTTCATAGGATTGAAAATACAGGCATGTAAGAGGAAATACAGGTGTGTCAACAGGAGGTGCTTAAGCCAATTCCATTCTTTATGTAAGTAGTTAAATACCTAAAATGGGATCAACATGAATCTAAATTTTTGAGTTGGCCACAGCAGAGGAGTCAGTTATCACAGTTCACAACCTAATAAGAAACTCCCTCCCTTGTCAGTTCCTTACAAAGGCCACACTACAAGACACTGGCACTGGGGCATTTTGTTGTATTCTCTTTGAAGAAAAGTTGGAAGCTGAAGAAATTTTTTTTTTAATAGGCTTAGAAACACAAATTATTTACTTTTAAAAGACAGAATGAGGAACATTCTTTAAATTACTGAAGTTCTCTTGTTAACTGCATCCATTTTCCAGAAGCTCCAGGTCACTAGTTATCCAATGGTATTTGTTTCACAGCTTGTTTGAATGGTTCACGAAAGTAAATTAATAATAAAGTCTGCATTACAAATATAAGATTTTTTTTTTTAAAGCATCTATGTAGAGCAACTGAACTAGTAGAGAGTGATATGAAAATAATATGAGAAAAGGTGTAGAATCTGGGGAGGCCAGTAAGTCTAATTTCAAAGGTAGTAAGCATATCTACGAAGATATTACATACATTCTTCCAAAGACGCCATTCCATCAAGGAGCTTAAGATGGGAATTCATTCACATCTTGCTCAGTTATATGTTAAAATTATTCTTTACTGCATTTTTTTCTTCTCCACTCTGAAAGGTGAAACTTCCTGGATGCTTGATGTGAGGGGAATCTTGAATTTACTAAAAATGTTGATGCTGCTGTTCAAGAATTTTTACTTTAAAAATATTCGGTGTTATGTTAAGAATATAAATGTGAAGAGTTATCTTTCCCTAGCTGAAAGCACCCTGTATCTGAACTTATTTTCTCTTCAGTCATACTTTAGATAAACTTTTCGAAGATTGACTGGCATTTTGGGTCAGAAAACACTATCACTGAAATCAGTCTCTTGCCTTAGAAAACCTGATAATAAAACTTGACAATATTGTGTACATATGTTAAAAGCACAAAACAAAATAAAATTGAAGACTAGAAAATCAGAATAGGCTGAAGAATAGAAAATTGTTAGATCTGAAGAAGATGGAAATTGTACTAATGTTTTTTCATTCTCTTTGCCTATACAAAAGTTTACGGGGGAAGGAGTCACTTGCTTGTGTTACTGTTATATCCCTGCTGATGTTGTATGAAATTACTAGGTATTTTTGAAAATAAAAAGAAAACAAAAAACAATTCCCTCAATGATTTTTTTTTTTTTAGTTTTATTTTTACTTTGGTAGTGCCAGAAAAAAATAATATATGCTCTCTTTTCAATATGGGCAAATTTTTTTCATTGTTTGCATCAAGTAAAGGTTTAAAAATACTGCAGAATCTGTTGTTGAGAATCTTACTGCCCATAATGCATTAAGAAGTTAATAGCTTCTTACAAATAAGGGACACAATAGGCCAATTAGGCTTAATAATAAAGACTGGCATCTTTTGTAAAGCTCCTTGCATACTGTATCTATGTCTCTGTTCAAGATATTACTCAGATTCAAATAATGCTTTTCAGTCTGGAAAACTTGTAAGAAGTGAGAAAGTAATTGATTTTCACAGCAACTTTTATAAATGAAGGCAGTAGGTTTTTATCCTTGTAGGACGGTATCAATCAATATTCACTAGTTGCTGGAATGTAACGTTACAGAATGTACCAGGATGGTAAAAGCTAGAATACAGTAAAATAATAGTAATCTTATGAACACATACTCTGCAGGTTTTTATAGTGGGTTTCCACTCCAGATTCAAACAGCAAAATGTATTATGTAAATACAGTTTCTACAGTAGGGCTAGGTGTCTAAGCTCTGGTTACAGTCCTTGGAAATATATAATGTGACTTAACAATCTAGATATAGACATCCAGTAACATAATATTTTTCCCAAACAGCCTGTGCTTGAGAACAAATGGACTTTTTTCAATCTGATAAATGGTTCTAAAATAAGGTTAAACTTTAAAGTCTGGTCCATTTTAAGAATGTGCTATTACATGACTATTTTTTTAGTTTGTATATTAACAGAAGAGCTTCAGAACAAAGAAGAGATATTTAGTTGGTGAATATTTTGTCTACCTAAATGTTGTGGTTTCAGGCGTAAATCAGTCTGCCCACACACTCACTCCTTCCACCTTTTCCCCCCCCACTTTAGGGGGGGTTGAAATGAAGAGAAGAACTGAAAGAATATAACTCCCATGGGTTGAGATAAGAGCAGTCCAGTAACTAAGGTATAACACAAATCACTGCTGCTGCCACCAAAAACAGCAATGACCAGAGGAAAACAAGGGAACAGTACAGAGCTGCTCACCACTCAACAACTGAGCTGTGAACTGCACTCTTCCGGGTTCCTGCCCCCAGATGTAAAACTGGGCATGACGTACTGTGGTATGGAATACCTCTTTGGTTAGTTTGGGTCAGG
>JASSUY010025091.1:0-25701 GCA_032466535.1 Forpus xanthops
TGAAAATCCATAACACAGTGCTACACCAGCTACTGCTTAAAGAAAAATGACTGCTGCTGCTAAACCCATGACACTGACCAAGATCCCAACCATTTTCAGATTCTCCCTTCACAAGTGCCTATTAAAAACTGACACATGCTTTTTTGTTTGATGCCACAGAACCAAGGAGAGAGATGGGTGAAGTTAATATTGAGTAGCTCAAAAAAGCAAGACACAGAGAAACTATCAACTTTGAACTTAAAGCACCTGTATTACTTGGAGTTTAGTGCAGTGACTATCATTATTTGCCTTTTCTTTCAGAACACCATGAGCTTTTTTTTTCCCATCTTAAATGTGTCTTGATCTAAATTCAGCTTTCTAAATTAATATTTTACTTCCCATAACATACTCATTAACCAAGTCTGTGTCAGCCCTCTACTGCATTAACAGCCCTGAAACAATGGCAGAACCCTTCTACCAGTGGTTAAGCCACTCCAGGTACTGTAGCAAGTCACTCTTTGCCAAAGCGATGAATACAGCCTTCACAAATGGTGAGTAAGAGAAGCCCAAGTATTTTCTCATCAGGTGAAAGAAGCATGTGTACCAGTAAAGTTCAGACTCAAAAGGTGCTGTCAGGTTGTCCTCCTGGATTTCAGATCACCTCCATCACTATCTGTGAGAGACAATGCTAACGCACGTTCTGCTGATGCAAAGCATTTTTAAATCCCCTACCCTATACAATCCTGTTCTTCTTGCAAGCTAACCCCTTCTCACAGAAGTGCACATAGGTTAAAATCTGGATTTATCTGGAATAAATACACAGACACAGTCATGTACACATGCACAAATAGGCACACTCGTGTGTGGGGCTTTTGCGTTGAAGAAATGGAGAAAAATATACTCCTGATTGTTTAGAACTCTTTCTCCATTCAGGTGGGAAGAACAAAGAATTAAGCACTTAAAACCCCAAACAATCAGCTGTCATTGAAGTGACAGAATAGTCAATAATACATAACTACCTCACACCCCTTACACAGCAGAGAGAATGTTGTTTTGGCTGGATTTACTTTTCTTTACCATTTACCTCAAGCAGACAGGAAATAGAAGGGGAAAGAGCGAATATTCTAAAGCAGAAGGGGGAAAAGTAATTTTAGCACACGCAGATGGCTCTTCCAAAACCCAGAAAATACAGCTCTAAACACCAGCAACGTAACCTAGTTTCTCTTTGTTCTTTCTTCTAAACTTAGAGTTTTGTTAGTACAACGTATTTGTTTATCCCTGGTGGAGGGAAAAAAGCTGATGCAACATGTTGCAAGGGACTGTTCCCTGTTCACCTTCCATTAGGCAACACATGGGCAGCTCAAGTGTGTAACTTGAGCAATACCTGCAGCTGGGAACTAATTTAATCCCATAGAAAGTGCCCTGCTTGAAGGTCTAAATTTGGGGTCTAAATTAAAACTGACAACACTGAGCAAAATGTTGTGTAAGATTAAGGTACATTAAACAAGACTAATGGTAATCATGGCAAAGAACATGCACAAACATGTTGAAATACTTCAGAGACATAATTAAGAGAAGATTTCTACCACCAATACTTCTGTAGCAAAAAAGGGAAGCATTGAAAATTACCATTCTATACCTGGTCATTAATTTAGCTACTGAATGGCATTAAAAGTTATCATGACACATTTTTAGAGATACATACAATTTTATTTCATTGGAGCTGTTAAAGCGTTTTACTCTGAGCCAAAATGTCCACTTTATATTAAATTTGTTTCTTTTTTAAATAAGCAGTGAATACTTTTATTAAAGAATTAGTAGTAGAGGTTGCCAGTCATGAATATGATGAAGATGAAAATTAAAGGAGACAAAACAGAGTACACAGAATTACAACGGGGAGAAAGAGACTGAGGTGAACTCCAGACTAACTGAATTTGAGCCTTAATCTCAAATTTCTATCTTAGTTAGGCAAAAAGCACGCATGTACTCATAAAGAACACGTCTCACATTGTGACAGGGAAAGAATGAGTCATTGCATCTTATTCAACCTACCTACTGGCATACCAATTGCATTTACAGGTATTTGGCAACAAAAGTAAATATACAAAAGAAATTAGTTGCTTTATTATTCTCTTTACCTTAAACAAAATGTATGGCTAGTATAGGAGGAAAAGAGTTAAGCTGTGGGATCTCATATTTATTCCCAATGCCACCTGCACCACTTCTCTGTTCACCTAAAATCACTCAGTTATCAATTCCTGCAGCAAAACTAATTAAGCACTCCTGCTGTCATTCTGTCCTTTCTGCAGGCAGAAGAGCTAAATACCTGGTACTGCATTGAAAAAGAAAAGAAAAGAGAATTCTGTTCCAAAGCAAGTGACAGAGCTGAAAGTGGATCATAGTTTGAGTTCTCAAGATTAAAAAAACAGAACTGACAGGGGAAAAACCATGGAAGCTCTTGCATGCTTTTTGCCTAACTAATGTAATCAAGCTGAAGGAAGTGACATCAACCCAACAGATGATGCTCTGTGGAAGAAATAAGAAGTCATAACTTTATTTTACAAATTAGTTTTGTTCGAAAATAGCAGGGGATCTATAATCCTATTTTCTTTTTCCTATAATACAATTGATGGTTATTAGAGTTGACCAGCCCATTTAATGACTACATGAAATACTTCTTGTTCTTTCAAAACTGCCCTAAAATAGTTGACTCGTCTAATTTTCAAGTGCAGTTTTAAAAGTTGTACCAGGAGCTTGTGCAGTGAAGTTGCACGGTTAAAGTGTACTTAATTAAGCACTCCAGATTGCGGATCTTTCAGTTTTCCACCAACAGCCTGAAATCAAGTAGATGTCTGAGCCACAAATACTCTACTTGAAAAAACAAATAAATAGAAAGCAACCAAAAAACCCACAAACAAACCAGGCAAGTGATTTTGCCCCCTTCTATTTACCCTGCTAAAGGCCAATGCAAAAGATGTTGCTTCTGCTGAAAGACAGTAAGAAAACATTAACAATTCATGGCATACAAATGTCATAGAAATATATGCAAGTGCTCCTTGTGAACATCAGAAATCAAACAGCAGCAAGTGCACAGTGATTAAACTGAAAATATCCTCAACGGGCCTACTTAGCTGTGTTGTACGATGTGCTGTAAGAAGCTGGAATAAAAGCTAGTCGCTTGCTCCATGAACTTTTCTCTAACATTCCAACCATGAATATTCATATGGAAGAAAGCCTCAAGGCTGTCCACCCCGTTTCTGCCTTTGCCACTGATTCCACATTGTGATACTCAACATGGACGTGTCAAGTTTAGTTCAAAAGAGATGCTTATCCTTGGCAGGTTATGCCCAGCACCAAGACATGACACATCCTTTCTGCCTATGTATTAGTGCTCAACTAATGACTGAACAGACCAGTCAACACACTTTAACTTAACGTATTGCATCTACATGTGTCAGAGAAGACATTTGCCTATAATAACAAAATGCTGCCTATAATAGTATTTATAATTTCCCAGTTATTCTTCCTCTGAAACCAAGCCATCACCACCACAGAACTGTGAGATAAAATAGCTAGAATTCTTTTCCAGGCACTGACATGCCTGTTATTCAGGCAACTTCCTAAAGCAAACGCACCGAGACTCAGACAAAAAAGCCTCCAAAACTCAAAGTTCAGCAAAATGTCAAAAGAACCAACATAATACTTTATTAAGATTCTAATAAACTCGCTTTCTGTTATTAGTATGACAAGTCTAGTAAATAAGTCTTTTCAATGAATACTTCAGCTATTGTTCCTCTTGTAAACAGCACATCTTTGCCATTAAAGGCACTTATGTGAATCAAATTCCCAGAAGAGTTTTGAAATAATTAAGCTTAAAAAAAGATCCCAAGACCCGAAAATTCCTTTATACAGTCAAGTTAAGTAGATATTGGTGTTAAACTGATTTCCTTTTTCAGTGTGATATTGGATATCTAAAGCTCCTGACTAAATATTTAGACACTAAGCAAAACACACATCTCCAAATGCACAATCCGGTACTCTCTCCCTTTTTGAAGAACTTCTCCACCATCAAGGTTTTAAGCAAACATGTTTGAAGAACTGCTTTACTTGCACATATCTAAATTCTCAAACCCTCAATTTGTTTAGCATCTTTAAGACATACTATAGTTTCTTAAGTTTAATGTGGTACATCCTGGTTATACACTGTGACCTACACAGTGAAATACAGTTTTACATTTCTATTGACCTCGTACTTAAGAAATCTGGTTTAATGTGTAGGAGAAAGAATTCTATTCTCCAGCTAATTTAAAGATTTTATTGGTAGTTACTGTTATATACTGAACTCAAAGGGATGCTTTCGTAAGCATCAGGGCCAGAGCATAGGGGAAAAGAGTATTAAAAAGAATTGGGAAATTATCTGTCTTAATAGATTCCATCAATTTCCATAAGCAGTAAGCAGTACCCTGTGAAACGGGCTGGTAACCACAGCTTTCCCAGCTGCTAACTACCAACAGCAACTTCTATCCTTACTTTTATAACCTTGAGAAATTATTTTTCCATTACCAAATGTTGGAAACCGTGGCCTTCTGGTGGACAGTACCAAATGGATCTCATCAGTTGCCTGTAATCTGTCACAAGCACACCTTTCAACCTCATCAGATGTGGGCACAAATATTTTTGCTACATGTCAGTCAAGAACAGAGTCTATCACAACCTTGGATGAAAATTACTTATGGTTTTAACCAGACACATTAGAGCGCAGTAACTCATTTGGAACAGGAACTGCCACACTACATGTCACAGGGAAGAAGTATTGTGTCTTTCCACATTGCAATCACTCTGACTAATGATCATTCTAACGAAGGTCATCCCAATAGGTTCAATATACTGCGACAGTGGAACGTTTCTAGCATATTAATGTAACTCTCTAAAAACATGATGATTCCATATCCATTTGGGATAAACAAACCATAATGTCATCCTCCCCCAGCAACTGTGGTATATCTATTCATATTTATTGGATAACAGCTATTATTCAGTGAGGTATTACTGTATGTTTTGTGTTATGTACAATTTTAGTCTTCCCTTCTGAGGTCTCAGAAAACACAGAGAAAGCAAATACAAATTAGTTATTAATGGGGCTTGCAACGGCAGAAATAGGAGGCAACAAACCAGGAAGCTGCAATCCTGCAAGCAGCAGGATTGAAACACTGGAAAAGTAAACATTTGTTTGAAATACAGAGATCAATGCCACAGGAATGCTACAAGAGCCCAAGTTCACTGAAAACAAAACACAATAAAGACTTTTCTATGCATAAAGATGTGACTTCTGACTTAGAAAACAACCTGTCAACTGATGGAAGCTAGGAAGTATCACTACTTAGTTTACTCTATGTACATAAAGAGACAGACATTCAATGTATTTTAATTGATAAACTTATCTACCTAAGCATCTGTGCTCTGTTACCTGCTGAAAATACCATGCTCACCGGCGGAAGACAACCAGGTATGGCTGTGTATGTTACTGATGCCTTGGAACAGATTTATCTTTAAAAAGCTTTCTTAAGGGCCCATGTACCTCAAAGTGTGTTGAAAACATGCAGGTGCTTCCTGAATACATGTGTAATGATTACCTGTCTTCACGAGGTGGAAGATAAATTACTTCCATACTACAGGATTAGTCTCATGGGACCTACCAACATACTAAATTAAGCCACTTGCGTTGTAATGGACTAAAAATAGCCCAGAAACTCAAGCTACCAGTCTCACCTTCACCAGCATAGTCAGGCTTCAGTATTCAACTCAGCATGTTTTAAGTGCATATGCATACAGAATCCACAGTATATTCTAAATTTAGCAGATGTAACCTATGTTTTGCTGACCTTTATATTACCAACATAAGCAAAACTGGCTTAAAATGATTCATTGAGGTGGCAGCTTCTCACTGGTAATAATCCAAATGTCTTAAATGCAAGAACAAAAGAACATCAAAAGGAAAGCCTCAGAACTTACTCCAGCCATACTATCCTTCAGAATATGCTATTTAGGGGTAATTCCACAATGAAAATCAGCCAGTTTACCAGGTGGACTCTATGCCTTCACAAAGCATTTAGGCCATTAATTTCTTATTCAGCTGCCTCCTGAAGCTGGGAAATTATTCTGCAATATTACTCTAAAATAATTTTATTCCCACTTACAGAATGGAAAAAATACATGATGTTTCTCTTAAAAGAATTAAGATGTAAAGAATTTTCAGTTTCTTGCACTAAACAAGACATACACTTGCAGAATGCACAACATTGTAATTTCAACTTTACATCCTTAACAGATCATTAATAATTAATGCAGTAACTCAAGAAAATTACCACCTTTTTTATCTGTGTTAATGCCCATGTACCTAGTATTTTCAGTATCTCTAGGAATTCATAAACCTAACAGCATGATGGTTAACTCTTAATCCTTGAGACAGCTTTTAATGTATCTTCCCCTGAAGAACCTTTATTCATTTAGATAACAGATCTATCCTTCCTTCGTGTATAGACAGCAGAACGTTGTGCAATGGCAGATATTCTGTTCAAAGCATCTCCTACTAACATTACAGCTGGAACAACTATCAATCAGATGAAAGCTGCAATCTCAAAAGCATACCCTGTCAGTTACCAAGGAATTAAAAACAGTTCTGCCCATGAAACAGAGAGGCATGGAGAAGGGAGCACTCTCTGCCATTACATCATCACTGCAGGTCAGCACGATATGAATTAGCAAAGGAATCAGACAGCAATTTCTCCATTCACACAGGAAAAAAAACCATGATGCATTTCATAGAAATTTGAGAGAAAGTACATTTAGGAAGTCATGTGGTATGTGCTAGCTATGATTCTGCTGAACGATGACTTACAAGAACTGTTCTACAAGTAACAGAGCAAATTTTGCTCGTAACTCCATTTTGTGTGCAGTGGGGAATTATTTATTTAAACAGGGACGCTGTGATTCCTGCAACGCGGCTGGAAGCTTTCAGGATATTAAGAATATAGGTGCATAGCCTATTTAACTGTCAGCACAAACTTCCCTGTGAACGAGTTGATCTGTCTTCCATCTTTTCCTCCAAACTTTTTCTTCCCTCTGATCTTCCGTGGCGGTCACAAAATCACAGCCAACTCCATGGCTTTAGGTGAACCTACCTTCCAATGCTCAGCTTTCCAGCAGTAACTAGATTTGAGAAAGCTTCCTTTACCAATATTGAGAAAGCTTCCAGAAAACACAGCTAGAAATAACAGATCAGAAGGAAAGAGACATTGTTTTAAAACCAACCTGCATAGAATTGTAGAACACTGACCCAGCAGTGACAAGAGATTGACCTCCAACTCATTACCAGTGTATTTTATGTACATACAGGGACAAATCCTTACACATGAAAGATAAGACACCCTTTAGGAAAATTTCCACAACAGATAATCTTAACAGCTCATTTAACAAAAAATTACTGTAGAATCCATGGAATGGGCTATTTAATCATGCTCTGAGTAACTAGCTTCAGATTTAATAGCTCTTTCTCGTATCTTACTTAGATTCCCTTGCAAAAAATTACTGAAAATCCTTGAAGAAGAGTCTCTTTGGAGGGTTCTTTCTTTCTCATTTGACATTAGTGAAAGCATTCTTTTCAACCTAATCTTTTTACCTATTCATAGAGCATGTGCTTTATTCCAGGAATACAGATTTTTGTTTAAACACAAATAAAACCCACATCTTTGTTCAGTTCAACTCATTCTTTTTTCAGTTCTACTTCTGAATTTCTTTTTCATTGAATTAATGGAAAAAATACTCTCCATAAAAGCATTATAGATCAAGACTACTTCATGAATGTATTCATATTTCATGCTAATTAGTCTTTGTATACAATGCCTTTCCCTGGTGCGCCTAGTACATGTGTCTCTGTCCTGAAGTTCTCATTAAATGTACTATGGTTTATTTGAGCACTGCATCACCAAGACCCAAACAGACAGTTCAGAATACAAAACTGCTTTTCTTCTGCAGCTGTATTTTATAAATCTGCTGCAAAAAAAAAAGTTCTATTTCCCTGCAAAAAAAAACCCAAGGTACAGAAAGTACTAACTACAAAGAGTTATCACACAGGAGGCTGGGGTTCCAAACTTGTTGAACAAGTACATGGGTAACCACCCATTTGTCTGTGCATGACAAGCAGTGTTCCTTATTGTTTTCTAATGGGAACCTCTGAGACATCCAATATAAGTAAAAAACACTGCACGCCTTCGAGAGCTTTCCTTCCCCTGACATTTCCCTAAAGTAAAACTGACTGCCATCTTTCCTCTTCAAGTGTTTCATTTCTAAACGCTGAGAACTGGGATCTAACAAATACATACATGTGAATCCTGCAAGCTACCACCTAAAATGTAAGTCATTATAATAAAGACAGTTCAGTCACAACACTGTTGAAAACATCTACAAGAGGCATTTTAAGACAATACATGGCTGCTCTCACTCCAATATTTCTCCTTCCAAGCCTTTAACACAAAACATTTACCTACAAGTTCATCACCAACCAAACTTACTGAAGATCAGTTCTTAGAATTTCCCAAATCACCACTTTATAAATAAAATATTCATTAACTTATTACATTTTTAGAATTATCAGCAGTTCCCAAAGTTCCTTAAGGAATGCCAACACACACCTAAAATTACCCAAGCAGCAAAACCATCATACTTAAGGGGAAAAGCTACGATTGTAAAACTTGTACTTCAGGGCAAATGGAAACATCCCTCTGAAAATTCTACTACCCAAGCTTATGGTCAAAATTAGCAGTTAAAACCTGCAGTAAAACTGAGTAGCAGGGGCTTCTTTATTTATACTCTTCAGAAACACCTTCAGTTCCATAGCTTTCTTAACCCAACAATGGCCTTGGTGAAAGCAGATACACACATGCGGCTTCCTCTACAATCTCAGTTCCATGCCTAGCACTAAAAAAGACAGACAGATACTCAGCATCTCTCTACATAAGTAACAGTCGCAAAGTACCTAGCAGGGTTTCTTATTTTGTAGCCTTACTCCACAAGCCTCCAGTGGGAAGACTTAACTTATCCTACTGAAACTTCAAAAGGGTTAAGCAGCGCTAATTACACTAGAATTGAAGGAATCACCTCCACAACAGGGCATTTGACCTGAATTCAGAATAGATACAATGCTGACTTTGAAAATGAACTTGATTTCTATAGGATTGTGTGGAATACATTATGATATACTTCAAAGCAATCAATGAATAAAGCTAGCAACTTTCAAATATCCCAGACCTCAAACTACTTCCCATCTGTCTCAATCTGAATGTAATTTAATTCACATAGACAACTAACATTAGTTTTTTTGAAGCTGCAATTATTATTTCTTTATGTAATGCTAACCGAGATATTATCCAAACTACTTAATCCAAACCCCTCTGATACAACAATGCTCTAAAGAATGCTAACTTTACTGCACACATAAAGAAAGCAAGCTCCAGCATAACAAACATGAGACCTAGCAAAATTGCATCTATCTGACCTGTCCTTCATTAATCTTAAAACCTTTTTAAAGCAGAGTCTTAAAACTCTACTCTCATTTTAGTCCTTCTGAACTATGCAGAATGAAATGCCTACCAATGCTCTTGAACTAAGACACCCATTTCCTTCAGCAAGAGCAGGTGCTATAGAACAGCTACTATTTGCCCAGTGGCTTCCCCACATGAGAAGACTTACGTGGGAACCTACATGCAAATAATTCTTGGGAGACCTCACCTGCAGCTCTCCTGAACAATAGCCCAACTGCGGTAAAACCCCACGCATCATTCCTAACATCCTTCTCTGTGTCACTATTGCAAGCTCATATATGAAGTGCAACTACGAAGGAATCTACTTCTCCTGTTCTCGAGTTACTACCCGATGCAAAACTACCTATGAAGAACCTTTTAGCCCCCTTCTTTTTTCTCTTGATAATTTAATGTCATGGTTTAAGAACCCAGGACATTTAAACAATCCTGTACAAACTGCCCCTGATATTCTGGTTAAAAAAGCTTCTGTTGCACTGGTAATTATATAAAAACATATTTTTCCTTATTGAGAAATATATTCTTATTTATTATGATCATTGTTTAAGTAACTCTAAGATAACTTAAGAATTAAAAAGAGCATATAAATAATATAAAAATACAGACACACACACATTAAATCTAAGCGGCAGTAATCTAAGGCATCAGTTTATTTAAACAATGCTAAACTTTTTCCACCTGAGTTTGACAGTCCACCTATAGCATAAATCAAGTTGAGAAGGATGAAAAACGGCACCCTAACAACTTTTCCTTTATGGCATTTGGCTTGATTCTGCTGTTGTATAAGTACAACAGCTTCAAATATACTGAAAGGTGAAAACAAAGCAGCTTGTTTCACTTTACATGAAACTGAGTTATACAGACTGATGACCTAAGCATGCAATCCAACTAAATGAAATTCCTGTAAACCACAAATATTAAGGGACGCTACACTCTGAGGCTACATATGCCTTTGGCTTGGATTCATATACTTGTGAAAAGGAGAGAATGAGGAGCAAAAGGAAACGAAACATCCATGTCCTGTGAATTAATCAGAAGACCAAGAGAGCCACCTGCAGTTTGCAATCCAGAAGCAAACACATTGTGAGTTTGGGTTTTTTTCTCCTCTTTATTTCCACAATCCAATGCATAATGCTGAACTAGTCCAACATGTCTGTGCTTAATACCAGAGACTCCTGCATTACACTGAAGCTTGCTCTCATACCTACAAGTACAGCTGTGTTACAGGAACTTGGCCAAACAGAACCCATTTAAAGCTTGTAGAAGCTCAAGTCCTCTGATGCATTTGATCTGGGCTTCTCTGCATATCAAATTCAGATCCATTTAAGTACTAATCCCCTTTTCCTTTTCTTTATAAATACCAGATGTAAATGAATGCAAATAGTATTCCTTTAAGTTTAATGATGCACCGACCTCGCTCTTCAGCTGCTGGTTATCTCTTAACTGAAATAACTGAACAGACAAAACCTTCTTTTCGCCACTAAAAATGTTCCACTGCGTCAAGCATAAAGGACAGACTGATGAAGAATGATGCATATTTCATATCCGTCAGTCAAGCCTAACAGTGAATGTAAGCTGTGCAATATTAACAGAGAGACACTGCAGAGCTAGAATCAGACCTGAAATATTACATCACTTGAAAGGAAGAATAAGAACTCCGTAACTGCATTTAATGCATGGAAACTTCATTATTCCAATGAGAATTCAGCTTCAGCAGGCTATCCGGTTGCAGAAGGTGCTAAAAATAATAAGATTCAGACCAGAAGGACAAACCTGTTAATTAAAGGGGCAAGGAGAAGAAACAGAAGTCACAACAACTAGCCTGTCTTTCTCCCCTTGCTCAGTATCTGCCAGAGGTATGAACAGAAAGAGTTTAAGGCACTGCAGAAATGTGAGGTTTTGTTAAGAACCCTGTAAAATAATATACTGTCCTTTAAGAGCGTGTGGTTTCACAGAGAAAAAAATTACACACTATTTTCTTCAGAAGATCAAAAATCAGCCTCCTTTACATCAAATGTATAACGCAAAAAGACATGAAGGGCTTAAAAATGCCCTTCCTGACTGGGTGATTTGGTAGTCACTCGTACATTCTCTTCTTGCATGAAGGTACCCTGCACAATTGAAGTTTAAAGGTACAATAAGGATTAAAAGACAGAAACTATTGTGAACACTCAATGGCTCAAGGAATAGCAGCAAAATAATAGCCTCACAGAAGACTGTCCATGGGTATTCCATATGCAAACATAGTGTGAATACCTCCTGCATGCTGTTAATGAGTAAGACTACACTACTTACATGCACACAGATATCACAGACTTAGCTGTAGCATCAAAAAATGTGCTCAAACCAGAAGGGTTGTTTCAATTAAAGCCTAATAAAAACAAACTAAGGACATGGTATTTGCCTAGTTTATGTTATCTAATTTGTTTAACACGAGAAATTAAATACATTTGTGTCTGTCATTGCTGTACTGTATAATTCCGGGACGAAAAAAAATGAAATCAAATTCTGAGGTAGTTAATTTGTTCAAATTTTCTGGCATGTGTTCTCAGAAATGGAAGGTGTTCATGTGGATGCCACAAGCAAGGGAAATTGAAAGCTGAAGTGGGTGGGAATAGCAGGCCACCTACATGATGGCCTTTCAATTCAGAACTCCACGAAAGTTGACATTTAGACCTCAAATGTCATGTTATCCACAGAAAGTAGGTGGCAATCAAAAGACTACTGCAGCTCAAGTTTTAACAATTCCCTTTATTAGAATGTAGTCACCCAAGTACTTTGAAGCACAGAAGAATAATGCACAGAAACTTTACCAGAACTGAAAGTCTTGATAAGCTCCTCCAATCAACAAAGGCAAACAGAAGACATTAATTATTGGTCCACTAGAACGTAACATCATACAACTTGAGGTAAAGAACAAGACGCTTAGGACTTGTTGCGACACCATTTGAGCTTTACTCTTCAGGGGGACAGAGGGTAGGTGAGCATAACAGCAGAAAAAACAAGGAGTGGGTGATAAGGAGTTGACATTTGAGTGTTAGTATCAATGTAACTGGAATAATGGTGTTGGTTCTATTTTGACTGGATTTAACACTTCAATAAAACACAAATAAGTGTTAAAGGGTCCATATAATGTTTTTATACTTTGTTACTGAAAACGTACATCACAGCACTGCATACATCTATCATACCCCTTATATCCAATAAGGGCCAGTATTCCACCCTCATCACCTACTTTAAGAGCCAGTCTCCTCACTATTTCCAACAGATTACAAACAAACATTTCCCTTACAATGTTTTCAATAGGCTCATTTGGGTAAGCCCTGCTTACAGTTCTACACAAGTGGTTTCCTGAACTCATCACAGTCTAACCTTTACAGCCTAAAACAGAAATTTACTTTCAAATAAGCATTATTAACAATGTTGACAAAACAGGATGTTGATATCATGGCTGTAGGTGGTGTGACTTAAACATAATCTTTTCTTTCTCCTTATCATGCCTTATGTTGCATCTTCCTCAGAAGTCACCTTGTTTCCCTGGACTGTTCTTCAGCTTTTGTGGTATGCTTGTTATGCTCTTATTTTTTTCCCCACAACCTTTTCATTCTACTTTCAGATGAACATTGCAAACCTCTTCCTCCTTAACCAGAAAAAGAAGTTCAGATGGTAAATCCTGGCACTGACTCAGAATACGAACAAGTTAAACTATATTTTACTTAGTTCTATCAGTGTTTCACTAATTTTTCATGATTGTTACTATTTTAAAACAACAGGTGAGTCCCCAAAAGTTGTTCAGAGAGAGGAATCAGACGTAGGACTGCACAGCACCTAAGTTTTGATATTCTAATTACTCAAACAAGACCACATGAAACTAAGCTATTTAATCTATTTTATATATTATTACATTGTATTATATTACATGTATAATATATACATATGTTACTATATTATACATCTACAAAATATCTTGTTCATGTTTTCTTCAATTACAATTGACATGCAAGTTGGTACTTACTCTTGTACATCCTCAAACATCCGCAATATGAATAACACAATCTGGCTATTAAAATCTTACTTCAATTTTGAAACGATCAAAATTATTATTGAATTTTATTTCAGAAGTCTAATCATAACGAAGTAACAGAACCCTGATCATTTCCCCTTGAGATAAGTTGGATGGATAATGAATTCTGTACTGGAACAATCCCAGTAGTTACAGACTATTATGTACTAATTACTACCTTTACAGATCTACTGTACACATAATTAATTTCTTCAGAGCACCACTATCATTCTTGACTGGCAAAATACACAACCTAAATTACAAGAGCCAGAAATTAACATGATCCTTTAGGGAGAAGGCATTAACTAGCTTTGTAGCGTTTTGCAATTTGACTATCAATCAAACAGTGAAAAAGTTATTTCGACAGCAGCAGGCCTGATGTACTGAGTATAGTCACATTATTACAGAGATATCTGAGGCCCCATATGACGTATTACAACTTATCTACAAAGTCATAACGTTTTAATCCTTTACTTTCACCTGCCACAAGACACTTCATCGCACAATTATATATGTATTTAGTACTCATATCAATATAGGGGGGGCAGGTTGAGACCATATTCCAAAGCACCGCTTATACCTCACTGCTGCTGCTGGTGCTTTTCTCTGTGACACTTATAGCCAAAGGTCAATCTGATGCCAGTTAAGAGACAAAAAGCAGAAGTTTTACAAGTAACATTCTAGCTACACAATGCAATGTGTTCTGCTTAAATGATTTTAAGCATTTGCTATCACGAATTCCTTCCTGTTGCTGTTTAAATAGCAAAACACAAATCAATCCATGATAAGATTATTTTGCAAACCAAGTACTACCAAGCCTGGAATTTTCACGTCGTGACTCAAAAGCTGTAAGAGGATGATGCATGTTTTCACCAGCAAAATCACTGCTTTCACTTTCAAAGCAAAGCATGAGTCACAAAATAAATTTATGGATGATATTAGATTCTCTCTCTGAATTAACCAGGTCAAAACAAAACAAGTAACTGATTGGAAACTAATACCATCTTGACTCTTTTCCTCTGTCCAGCTACATAAGGAAATATGTATCTATGTGTTTCATTGCCACCCAAAATGCAGTAACTGTCCCACATGTTAATACTGCCCAACTCATTAGCAACCACCACAGCAGCCTGTTCATTTTCAAACGTGCCTGATCTGGAATATCATTCACTTGCCAAAATCATCTGTGAGGTTACCACTGTTTCCACCTGTGCATCTGGAAGCACAATTCCAAGCTCAAAACACTCATCTGATATCTTAAACGAAAAATTGAAGCCCTGGAGTCCATCTGATAGAGGCCTCCAAGAGGAATTTGGACTCTATGTACTTCTCTTGAAGAAGAACGTAAAAATTCCTTCCAGACTGTAGACAGACCACAAGAATTAGATCTCAGTTAAAGAAGTTCAAAGCCCAGGATCTCTAAAACTCATGAAGTCTGAAAGAGAATACTTTTTAATGTTGCAATTGCTCCCTGTTCAATAATGTTTCCATAACTGTGCTCAGTAACTGATGTCACAGACCAAATAATGCAATTTGATTATTAGTACTGATCTGAACTTAACTAAATACATTATGTATATTCACAGGGCATCAGTATTTAATGTTACGGTAACAAGTAAAGATTGAACCTCATGCATACTTCTTAAGAGAAAATTCTGATTAAAGTATATTTGACTTAGAACTAATTTTATCAGTTGTCGACCATTTGGTTTTGTTCCTGGTGCTCTGTGATTAAACATTCTTACGTTTTACAAGCAGGTAACTCATGCAATCATTTGTTAAGTACTAAAAACTGTGCCTCAGAAATGTCTTCTTATGGCTTAAACACACACAGTTTTCGTTTCTAAAAGTACCAGCTCCCTGCAACTTTGACTGCCTTCCTTGAAAACAGGCAGTGGTCTAGCAGCAAAGGCAGCAGATCGGTTACTGACAACCAGCATAAAGTCATTCTTAAATCAAAACTAAGTTAAATGAAGAAATCCCCTGATTCATGAATAGAATTCAGAGAATCATGAATAGAATTCAGAAGTTTCAAAGCTGAGCACCAAAACCTCTATGAAATCACAAATTTTTAATAAGTGTGTATCCTGTCATTTGTTTTACTTCAGTTGTTATCCCCACTGGCATTCCAAAATGCCATGAAACACAGGATAGTAAGCACTAAGTCAACACAATTGCTTTTGGCAATTGTCAGTTTTCTTCCACTCATCCATTTATTTGTTTTACATGCTGACTGTGCTCTTGAGAGAGTATAAAATGCATTTCTATTAGTCTTGCGCTCATTTTCCTGTAATACATTAGGAGACCAGACCAAGCAATAGAACTAAAGCAGAAGAGAAATTTGATCCTAGATTATGCTTGAACTAAGTATTTGGGGGATTTATGAGCTGCCTGTGGCTGTTAAGGTGAATGGTGAGGAAGAACAGTGAATATCATGTAGCGTGTCCCTTTGCAGACAGCAGCTGCAGAAAACAATTGCTTGTGGAATGCAATTATTCTGAAATGCTCAGAGACTTTTCTTGACTTCTAGTAGGTTTTCCAGTTTTAATATAAACTTTAAGATAGACCACCCTGACTCATCAGCCAAATAAGGTTTTCATATCCGAGGTAGCATGTAGCAGCATTTGTAACACACTGCAATGAAGGATGGGCACCTGTTTTCTACAATCATTGACTCAGAGCAACACAAGGAAGAACAGGAAAACATCTGCCAGACCATCACCACAGTGAGCTGGTGGGTGAGTTTCTGTTGTTCCTAGATTTAGAATGTTCAACTACGTCAACAAGCATTTCTTCTCACATCAAACCTACAGCTGTGTCAACATTTGGGAGAAGATGTTTTTTTTTATTTTCAGCATTTTCAATGAAGAATCATTTCAGGAATTCAAAACATTTCTTCAGATTTCTGATCAAAGAACTAAGCTCGAGGCAGAAGCTTCTTGTCTTTATTAAGAAGGGTCTCACTGTATTCCAAGTGTCAGCTGCTGCTGGGGGTTCTTTCCTATCTTGCTGTCACACTAAAACCAGTGGTGAATTCCACACTGTTTTAACCTCACTGCAATGCTATGAAACCAAAAAATCTATCAAACTTTGGTGTGGAAAAAAGTGTTAAATTACAGCAGGTGATGCTTTGTGTTACTGCATTTAATATCTGAATATTTAGAGCAGAAAGTGGGAAGCATCTGTAAAAGCAGAATACTAATGGCTCAAATTCAGCGACTACAGAAAAGAGCATGAGCTCTGAGTGAAAGAACTGTATATTTACCTTATGAAAAACACAGCTATGACTAATTCTTTGAAGGGGTTTCAAAAAGCACAGAAAAAGACATACTCAAAAATAACTCAAGCGATCTACTCAAGAAATGGTAAAAGAAAGTTAAGGTCCTCTGAGATCCCTTCCTTGACTTTGCAAACGCTGCATTAGTATAAACTGCAGTTTTTACTCCTGAAATTCACACACAGCAACCAGGATACCACAAACCTCTGTGCAATACAACTTAACGTTGAAGTAATAAAATCCTCATGTAACTGATGGAAGTGAGAGCAGGCTAGCACTATGAATTTAAACAGAATACTCCCTATGGTTAAAACACAACTCATCATATGAATTGTTAATTCTCAAAGCCACAAAGTAAGGGGAAAAAAAAAGTTTACAGTCAGTTCATACATTCAAAATCCTAACTGCTCGTTTGCTTATTCAGATCTGGCCTAGGAACACTTGAAACATCTGACTCCAACCGCTTCCAAGAACTGCACATCCCAAAAGCATATCATATTTTAACTGGCTGATAAATGGACAACGGATTTGTAGCTAGCATCATTTCACTATCTACCACTCCCGGGACTCTAATTCATTGGGTTTCCTCATTAGTTCCTAAGTTACTACTGCACCGTACATCAACTGGACTTGCCTCTTTTTCAGTGCCTGAAACAAATTACTAGGAAATGACTACATATGAAATACTGATCAATTGACCAGTAACGAAGGAAATAATGAAGAGGCTGTGCGCAGCTTCAGAAGTGTTCAAAGTCCATTTGAAAGTCATGAAGAGCTAAGGATGGTATTAAAGTATCAAAATCATAACCAGTATTCAGCTGGTAGGAGCTGCGCTTCCAGTGCAAGGTATTAACATCACATCTTCTGCTGAATAAACTGTTTGGGAAATTAATGATTTTTTAATCTAAAATCAACAGCAGAGAAGCTGTTTTTGTGACACACTGAACAGTCCCAGTGACACTTGACAGAAGGCTCCAGTCAAGTTTCTATTCTCATGGCATTGTTCTCTCGTAGTCAAACAGACCCATTTCACACTGTGTTCCAACAAAACTCAGCAGACCATCAGACACTTTCCCATGGCATTATGCAAACAGTTTAAAGAGTGTGCACTCACACATTCAACTCTTTGAAAACTAACTTACAGCAGTTTCACTGCGTAACAGGCGTGTGTGTGTACTTCCTAGATCACAACACAAATGTAAATACTAATTAAAGGGAAGATTTAAATACTGTTTGCTTTTTAAATGAAAGCTGCATATACTATTCAAAAAAAGAACAAATTGAAAGCAAAGAGCAAAGACAACACCACAAGAACTTTGAAAAGAACTATGGTTTCGACATCTATATTCCAGAACCATTAAAACAGGCATATTATAGAGTTCTGATACTGATTCAGATGCATATGGTAATTGCTATATTACTTGTAGAGGATTTAGATTTAGCGAGTGATACAAGCAAGTAAATTTTTCATATGCAGACTCTCCACATGTGGAATATCTAAAAGAACCTAACAACTTACAGATCCTATAGCTTGGAATACTAATGCAGATAAGCATGATTTTAGGATTAGAATTTAAATATAAATTATTATGGAGAAAATTCACATCCATCTGCAACATACCCTCCACTTTTCAGAGGTATTATTACAAAAGGTTCTTCCCTGCATAGCGAGGTAAGAGCAATTCTTGTAACATACTGTTATGCTTAATAAAAACACACATTTTAAATAATCTTTCTGCTATAAAGCCATTATATGAACTTCATGGTATTGTATAAAGCATCAAAGAGACTGTCACTGCCGAGTTTGAAACTGAATTAAAGCATAACACGAAGTAAAACAAGAATGTACCTTTCATTTGCGTTCCAAAAGTAAGGGCCAGCTTTGCAAACAGTTCTGGGTTTTCAAATTTCTCTTCTTCAGCTTTTACCCAAAAGCTGTTTTCGGCTATCTCTTGAGGCTCAATCTGAAACACAAGTGGCAGCTCCAAAGTTAGTAACTGGTATTTGCAACAGTCAAGTTAAATCCAGTGCTCCTAGACTTCTACGATAATTGAACTGAATTAAATTTAGCTATGTTCCAGGCATTATACTCTCTTCAAGATGCTTCGTGAACAACATACACTTGGATTAACTGCCCTTTATCTACACAACAATTTTTATTGCACTTCTCCCACTCAAAACGTTTTCCACACAGGATTGATAATGTATTAGCATCTGGGTTTGGAAGTGTTCCAGCTTTCTCTTAATTGCTTTGTAGAGAGTTCCCAAATTCTTCACCACTGATACACATCCCTGCTACGTGAAAACTGTAGAAGCAACAGTCTTCCTTACACTGCCAGATTACAAAATAACTTCTTTGTAAATGAGGTATCAATGTGGAACTTTCAGTGATTCAATATTGTCCGTAGGAAGAATTCTATTTTTAAATATCAGTAAAAATTTTATACTATCTTTTTTTTTTAATCTACTTCCCATTTCTCAGATGTAAACCCAGATTTCATTATAGCACCTTTATTTGATACTGACTGCATTAAAAGAAGAAATTACTCTGCCATATAGAAGCTGAATGACAATCTGACTCATGACTCAGAACAGCTATTTTGTTTTCAAAAGATGTTCCTCTTTCAGTTTGTAAGGTCCTCCCATTTCTTTTTTACAACTTTGTTTAAAAGCCAATTAATTTTCAAGGGCTATTTAACTTCCAGATGATATACAGCAGATTCATTATTACTATATTTGCAAGCCTCACTGGGATTGCACTGCAACACATTGATCCTCCACCTTTTACTATATGATCAATCATTTCATGTGTAGCTGATTTACCACCAGCTGCAGGTGAGACATCTGTAAAAACTATCTTAATCCAACTCTAATGGTGAAGACAGTTACAACAAAAGGCACTAAATTAAAGAGTAAGAATTTCATCCCCAAACTGATGGTTCCTTAAAAGTGATGATCAAATAGAGTTCTCTTTTTCTCAGTTTGCAGGAGATCTTTGGCACCACTCCCAGAGCACTTAAGCAAGGTGTCCATCTGCAGTTACTTCCCACTGTCACACACAGTGTGCAGATGTACACTTTATGAATTATTTCTATAAACACAGGCACCTAACTGATTACAATCAAAGGGGCTGCAATTACATATGTATTATAAACTAAAAAGCTTATTTTGGCTGTATTTCAGTTACAACACTAGTGCAGCTGACTCTAGAATCACAAAGCACTTAATAAGGAAACTGAGTGCAAAAAGCCTAAGTTACAAGCAGGGAAGAGTTTTATTTATTTAGGTATTTCACTAACGTACAGCAGGAAAAGATAAATGAATTGTAGGACAGAAACTATCCTAACCAGACAAAGCAGTAGCAAGTAAAGGATAGGAAGTGACTTCAGGAATTAATCAGATTTCAATGGCATACAAAGTTCCTTCCCACCATCCCCAAGAAAATTGGCAAAATATAGTTCTGTGACAAAACCTATATTCCATAAGAAAAAAAACCTAAAACCTCCAGATGGAAATAACCCCTTGTATCTGTTTGGGTAATATAAAAATCTGGATGTCAAAGATGATAAGAGAAGGTACCTGAAATCACAGCCACAAAAGATTTTCTTAAAGCCCAGGTGGAAAGGCATTTCTAAAACATAAGAGCTCCATGTCATGAAGAGGTAACATAGGTCTTAAAAATATACAGAAAATTGTATGATAGGAGCTTTGAAGAGAGTAATCTGCTAAAAAGAAACAAAACAAGGATATTCACTGGGAGAATGCCTTCAGCAGGCAATCAACATTCCATAGGGGCAAAGTGACTATTTTTTATATAGAGGTTTTAACGGTTAAAAAATGGCATAATTCAAATGATTCAAAAGAGTACATGACCTAAAAGGACTTTTATATAGCAAGATTGATTTCAAAGGGAAAAAACAACCCCAAATCTCTGGATTCCAACACTGAGCAATGCCATATTCCTCCAAGTAATACATGAGCATCTTTTCCAGTATGACAACTCATAGACTCTTCTTTCTTTTTAACAATACAACTAGGCTTCTTTGTCAATTTTTTCCACTAAAACATATAATACATTCGTGTGGCTGTCAGAAGGGTAAAGGTATTTTGCAAATGCTTTAAGGAAACAGCAGGGCTCTGGAATTTCTTTTGAATTCAGGACTAAAGTTAAGATTTGTTCTCAAAAAACATTGTTCAGTTTTCCAGAAACGCACTGAGAATTATATTTAAATGAAGACTGAAAGCCTCACACAGATTTCATTTTGCTGCACTCCATACAGTTACTTGCAACATCACTCTCATTAACAATTCTCTATTACAAGGCCTGAACTTTCCCACACTGTCATACTGTGCTGTAGCACTGAGAACACACACTGATGTGTGTTACCCACACCCAAAGATTTAAGGTCTTTTTTCTCCCTAGATAATTCTAATTCATCCTCCCACAATAAAGGAGAGCTATCATTTAGCCTTACGTGCAGATCATAAGAATAACAGATACAGAAAAGACTAAAATCTTAATATTTATTAAAAAATTAAATAATTTTATTTAATTCAATAATAGTATTCAATTTAATAATAATATTATTTAATTCAATAATATTTATCAAATATCTTTTTTACTTAAGCATTTTGAAGGCTTGTTCTTAAAATATTCCCCTTGCTGCTACATACACTTCCAGATTATTTTGGCACATCTCCATGCATTCTGAAATCCAGTGGCAAAATACTAAGTATAAGTTACATAAACATTAATTCTTCCACAAACTACAAATTGACATATCATGCCTTCCCATACAGGTTTTATCTAAGCCTTCTATGTTCCTCCTTCCAAAATGAGTGGGATTAATCATTCATGATACTGCTGTTATTTAGTACTCCAAAGGCTATTCAACTCCAACCAGTACTCAGTGCTTCAGAACTTACAGGAACACAAAACCCAGGCTCACTTTTAATTTAGGAAAACAAATTATTATTCCAAAATATCAGAGGACAGCCTAGCTGCTCTTCCAACAGTAAACTTGTGCCATTACTAGTTCTCAAAGGGCTCTTCAAGTGGTGCCAGAATGCATTCAGAAATGATAAAAAACAGCTTACTTCGTATCTCCTAAAAAAAAACAGGAGAAAACCTAGAATGATTTCCAAACACAGCCCAATGGAGGTGCCCTATCACCATCCATCCACACCTATGCTCTTAAAACTAAAATTCTGCTGTGTTTCACATGGCAGATCAGCTACATAAGAACTCAGTGGACACAGGATCCTAGCAATACTAGGAAAACAGTCTACAGAGGACTGATATTGTATGCAATTACATGATTCCTTTCAGAGGTTTCATATTGAAAGAATGTAGTATCTTCAGCCAGGAGCAACACTGGATCCCACGTCATTCAGCTCCATCCAGGACAACATGGTAACACCCCAATTCATACAACCATTTCCACCTACACTCCTGTTGATTTCACAACAGTTTCACCAGCTGTGAAAGATCACAAAAAACACCCCCAACCGGCATCATTTCAGAGTGCCATTTAAATCACGTTTGACAATTCTTCAACGGTAAATGGCAACCCATGATCAGCAATAACCATCTGTAGCCACTTAACAGCTTACTTGCACCAATAATTTGGTTTTACTAAGTTCGTGGTACCAGTATACTGTTGAAACAGAACACAGTTCCAAGGCAAGTGTTAGACACTAGCTGGCAGTACAAAGATAGATTACCTTGACAAATAAAAAGCAGATGCTAAAGTCCAAGCTAGAGCTCAAATGAGATGGCTTGCAATACACAAAAGCCCCCTTTGATCTGCCTGGATGATTTGGTGACCTATGCATTTCTTCCTACAGCAAATATGAATACAACCATCACATTTTGCACTGCTAAAGCTTGTCAATCACTCACTAACTGCTTTTAAGATGTAACGGTTTAGTCTTGATGATAGATGCAATTAGCTGATACCCAAAATCTATTTCCTTTATATGGAAGAACAGTGTCTATACTAATCAGAAAGGGGATTTTAAAGCAACAGGTATGCAAACACACACCTGGATATTTGCACAACTTTTCTTGTCACAAAGTGACCTATTATGCTTAGAGGCAAGTAATAACTAATGACTGCTCTTACCAGTTCATTTGCAAATCAGAGACTGCATTTGCTTCTATTTTAAGCTGCTTTTTCAAATCAGGTTTGATTAAATATAACCACGTTAAGCCCGTGCAGAAGCACACATTCTGTGGAAGTTAATGGTGCCCACACACTTCCCTCGAGCAGTCCCACAGCTCCTCCCTGTGGCCTCAGCACACTGACGATTTGAAAAATCCAATCTCCCCGATTACTAACCTTCAGGTACCATTACAGCACAAATACTAGCATCCTCTGAACCTGCAACTAAATCAGACATCTCAGAAGGTGTCTGCAGGTAAGAGCATGCTGTTACCAGCGTCTGAAAACTGCTGTAAAACTATTGCTAATGGTTTGGATATGTTCAGACAACTTTATGCGAAGCCACAATTCATGTTCACTGCATGTTACCCTCTCTTTTCAACTGGGTCATCACGAGTTTTCATTCTGCTTTGATATAGGCCAAAAATACAAGCAGCTCTTGGCTTAACACATTCACTGACGGTTCTCACACTGACCACACTCCACATCCCTCAGAAGTCACAGATGTCCACTCAAACCAGCCCTCACGACAGTGTCAAAAGAGAAGGAAAACACAGCAGTTACCTCCTGCCCTCTCCTGCTGTCATTCCATCAATCCACTGAGCTTAGCACATATTCTCTGAAAGCTCCCGTAAGACAAAATCTCTTGCTCAGCAATGTGCAACCCACTGACATTTTAAAAAGCATTTGTACTGGAACTAAGTTAAGCTTTCCTGGGATGCTCAGCTGTCAAACATCAAATACAAAGCTCTGTCAAAAAGAATCATACTCCAAAATACATTATATTACACAATATTTGTAAATGGGGGGGGACAACGGACAACATCAGCTTCACACTACTACAGCTATGATTTGAACTGAAGTTTCATATGAAAACCCACACTGCTAAATGAGATGAGGTAATAATTTCTACACAAAACTAGATAGCTAAAAATTCACTCTAGTACACAGTGCTTTAATGCTGACCAAAACTGGTGCTTTACAACACCACTGCCTTTAGAACCTTCTGGCGAGTTCTGTAGCTTCCAGAACAGAGTAAACGCCAGCCTTTCTGGGGAAACTCAAACACCTGAAGTGTGCTTCGTAGCATACCTATCACAGACATGCCAGTAAGGAATTGAAAGTTAAACCTCCTTTCAAATGTCCAAAACATGTCCCAAGGACTAAAGAAATATGGACACAGTAACCGGCTTCATTTCTTAATCAGATGCTTTAGTTTATAATTAAAGAGGACTGATCTGAAATTAGTTCTTCACTTCATGTCAAGGTATCTGCCCTTAAACAGGCAATTTTAGTAGTTTAAGCCTGTATACTTATTACCTTGGTCAATATAGAGATATTTCTTTGAATTAGGAATAATAAAAAATTCATAGAAGGCATAACATAGTTTTGAAAGCTAAAATTATAGTCTCTGAAAGCCAGATCCATTTTCAACCCATACTCAAAAAATAGCAAGGAAAAAAACCCTCATAAACCACATAATTAATGGCTCTCAAGGCTTGCTTAACCCAGAGAAGACCAAACTGAAAGCAGTTATGCTTCGCATTGCTTCCATAATCCCATTCATATCAAATTTTATGCCATTTTATATCTACAGACTCAAGTAAAAGTCTTTATATCTTATTCCACCATCTTTCCTCATTACTCAGACACAGCTACTTCAATTAAGCCAAGAGTTGTACTTATCCCTTGACTCCAGAAGCTTCCTTTTGTTAACTGCCAGACTGTCCAAGTTCTGAAATGGATGTCGTCTTTTAACAGAATGCCGTCCTCTGTGTGAACTTGGCTTCATTATAATGTTATTATAATTCATTTACATGCTAAAATACACTCCAATCTCCAATGTGATTCCCTTCCAAAATGAGACCACTCCTCTGAGCGTGCGCTCTGAATTTTTGGTGCCATATACCTTAAAAAGCAAAGCGAGAGAGATTTGCACCAATAGTAATAAAGGTATGTATTACTAGAGTTACTTAAGCTCCACCTTGAAGGCGAAAAATAGTATAGAATGACCCCAGAGAGAGAGGAATATTGGGGAAGATACCATCATGGAAGATAACATCAACAGCCTCCTGGGAGCAGTCAACGGGCTGGACTTCTCTTTCCTCCCCGTTGGGACACCCTGTGGGTAAGACTTGCACTGTATGCAGTGCTTCCTCGGGAAAACTTAGAATCTCTATGGAGTTTTCACTGTTACCTTTGTCTTTTAGAGCCAGGCTGTGTTAACTTGATCGAGCGCTTGCATCCATGTAACTATTATTTGCACGGCTTTTGCAGACAGTATTTATCACCAGCAATCCATAAGAACCTGTATCTGTTGCCTTAATGAACTGCACTGTTTCGGTAGCCAATCGCAACCAATAAACTGCACTGTTTCGGTAGCCAGTCATCACTCAGTAAATCCAGACCAGCAGAGGTTTGATACAGAATCATAGAATAGTTAGGGTTGGAAAGGACCTTAAGATCATCCAGCTCCAACCCCCCTGTGCAGCGGCAGGAACACCTCCCACTAAACCATGCCACCCAAGGCTATGTCCAACCCGACCTTGAACACCACCAGCGATGGAGCATTCACAACTTCCCTGGGCAACACATTCCAGTGCCTCACCAACCTTACAGTAA
>JASSUY010025091.1:26295-55332 GCA_032466535.1 Forpus xanthops
CTCACTACAGTCCCTCATGAAGAGTCCCTCCCCAGCATCCCTATAGGCCCCCTTTAGATACTGGAAGGCTGCTATGAAGTCTCCATGCAGCCTTCTCTTCTCTAGGCTGAACAGCTTCAACTTTCTCATCCTATATTCATAGGGGAGGTGCTCCAGTCCTCTGATCATTCTCGTGGCTCTTCTCTGGACTTGTAGCAAACACAACCAGACTGGTAGTTGCACAGTGCAGCCGTTCCCAGCCCCTCTAATATATCAAGGGAGTTTATTTTCTCCCCTTTAACACACACCCCCTGCCAAGGCAGGGACACCTACAGCAGAAGTTACATGGAAACGTGTCCAAGTAGGTTAGGAATGCCTCCAGAGAGGGAGACTCCACAACCCCTCTGCACAGCCTGCTCCATGCTCTGCCACCCTCAACGTAAGGAAGTTCTTCCTCATGCTGAGGCACAATTTCTTGTGTTTCAGTTTATGGCCATTGTCCCTCATCCTGGGCACCACTGACAGGAGTGCAGCAGAATCCTCCTGGCACCCATATTCTGATGTATTTATATGCATTAATCATATCCCCTCTAAGGCTGCTCTTCTCTAAAGAGCCCCTCTCACAGTCTCTCCTCACAGGAGAGATGCTCCAAACTCCTGATCATCCTCACAGCCCTTTATTTATGGGAGTTAACACCACAGGGGAGAGCACATTCACTGTGCCTCCCTTCCTGCCTCTCCAGGGTGCTTTTCCTTATTACAGCACTCTCCTAGCTACCAGGGAAGCCTGGGGATCACTCCCACCTGGGACCAATGGAATGAATTTCTCAATCATAAGTACTATTAACAACCTAATGTAAAATCCTAACACCTTATCTCCTTTCTCAAAAGCACTTTTTACCAATGGGAATAAAAACAAACATCGTGATACCTTTGACCAGTTGATTCTCTTCATAGCAACTTCCAGCTTGTACTTTTTCTTCTCCTTCATTCCATGTGGTAACGCTGGTATCACTGGAAAGGGAGCAAAAGGAGCACCCCCAAGAGGTGGTGGCATTGGAGGCCCACCAAAAGGCAGCGGTGGAGGAGGAGGTGCTCCACCAGGTAGCAGAGGTGGTGGAGGTGGTCCTGCTGCACCAGGCAGAGGAGGAGGAGGAGGTGGTCCTCCTACTCCAAGTAGTGGAGGAGGTGGAGGTGGTGGTGGTGGTGCTGCTCCAGGCAGCGGTGGTGGAGGAGGTGGTGCTGCTGCTGCTCCAGGCAGCGGTGGTGGAGGAGGTGCTGCTGCTCCAGGCAGCGGTGGTGGAGGAGGAATTACTCCACCAGGGAGTGGAGGTGGTGGTGGAGGAGGAGGAGGTATTGCTCCACCAGGCAGAAGAGGTGGTGGCGGAGCAGCTGCTGCTCCCCCAGGTAGCAAAGACGGTATTGCTGCACCAGGCAGTGGTGGAGGAGGAGGTATTGCTCCAGCAGGGAGTGGCGGTGCTGGAGGCAGTGGCACATTCTCACTTGGTAGCGTTGGAGGTAATGGTGCTGTTTCTGCCAGTTGACCTGTCAGGCCTGGACCCTGAAATAAAGAGGAGCTCTTTTCAGTGGGACAGAGAGGGAGTTTAATCCCAAGGTGAACCAACTAGGATGCCTTGCAGTCAACAGTACCTCAGCAAAGTGAGAAATGCAACTGTCCCATTTAAAGTGAGAGGCAATAACACTATGTACCATGAAGCTGCCAAGCAAACTGAATGACCTAGCATCTTGATAAAAATCAATTGTTTCCATTTTACAGAAAATTTAATAGTAGCAGTAACATTTAAGTGAACTAAACAGCATTTTCTTTTTTACCAATGCACAAAACATTCATCCCACTTAAGATAACCCAGCAAGCTGGGGCAGAGATGGTAATAACCATGCTGTATTTTAACTCTAATCTGCTGGTGGAAAAATTTCTACAGAAATCACTGAAGCAGCTATTGCAGAGCAAGAGGTTAAGGGAGCACAGATGTTCAGAAGCATCCTGACATTGTGCTGGGGGGAACATGACACAATCCCTCATGCTTTCTTTTAAATCCGTCCGCAGTAGTTTCTGAGGTGATAGGAAGAAAGAGCAATTGCAACAGAATCAAATAAGTCACAAAAGGAACAGTGAAGAGAAACAGCAGCATGTTAAACAGCAGAGAGATTTCTGCAGTGGTAACATGATGCTAGCCTAGCACAAATTCCTGCCAGATTTTTGTTCCTGAAGACAAAAATAGAACTCAACTCAACCGTGGAACACAGTGTCACATAGCTCCATTACCTGTGTTCGCAGCTGTTTTATTTCTGTTTCAAGTTCTTTGATTTTCTCTTCCCGTTTCTGAAGCTCTGCTTGTGCCTCTTGTCGAGCTGTGAACTCTTCATCAAACTGCAATGATTAACCAATAGAGAAGTGTTTGTCCATTTACATCCATACCAGGTACTCTATTTTTAGTATTTCTTGGAACAATATAACAAGTAAAGCAATAGATGTACTTTTAACTTAAAAGGAAAAAAAACCCTACAACTATTTTTCTAGCATGTGCTCTTCCAGGAAGGTCTCATTTTTAACATCACTAACTCACCTACACAGAACCAGTCAGATCCAAGTACTTAGCACAGCTGCAGGTTCAACAGGGTTTTTCTCTCCCTAATAAAACACTGCAGACTTACCAAACTAAACTTTAGTATACAGCTCCCGCAGCGAGCTTAAATCCGAAGACACGTGTGTACCCTCAGGAGTATCACCCATAAAATAACAAGAAAGGAGGTACCCAAATAAGTTAGTGATCCCCTTAGTCTTTATGTCCCCATACAAAACCTAAGTCCAGTTTATGACTGAGAGACATTAGCTGTATATTCTCATCCTACTACTGTTTGCTAGGCTCAAGAGATTATAATAATCTTTAAAAGCTTCTGTTAGTCATTCTTCCACAGGACAAAACATGTTATCACCAAGAAGAACATGCGTTGACTGTCAATAGCAAAGTACATTATGCTAAATAATGCTGCCAGGGAAACATCACAACAATTTGTTTTTTTTGTATAACTCAGACACAACAGCTCCTATTAAATATGCATCCACATTGAATGTTCCAGAACATGTACTGCCTTTTGGCCTGAAAAAGGTTTCTTTGACCAGATTAGGAAAAAACCCTGTATTTTAAAAGATATAATACACAACAACATGGTATATGAACTTCAGTGCTACTGCAACTAATACAGTGCATTCAGCATTCCATGTCCTTACATATGATGCAATGTGCCGAGATGAACAAATCAGACATTAACAGTCAAGGAAACAGGAATTTAAGTAACTTGAAAAAACATGCTGCATGAAAGTATTTTCAGTACAAACACCAATGGTGATAAAGCAGGAAGATAAGCATCAATTTCTTTAGAAATACCCCCAAATATTTTATTACAAGAAATACACTGATCTACAATTCTTCCTAGAGAAATAATATTAAATGTCTGATCTTTCATTTACTACTAGATCCAGGTAAACTGCCCATGACCAAAACAGGATTTAGTTATTAAGTTCCTAATAAAGGAGAGCTCCATCAGAACAGCAAAAATTTGAGCACAATAGGTGCCAAAATGCCTTGTAGGATACCTAAACTTGAAAAATAAGGAAGTAAGTTACTCTCCTTTGTAATTACTTGCCATGGGTACTATAATGAAGTAAAGCAGTATTTTAATGTTAGCACCTCTGTGCCTAAAGAGTCAATGCTTTCTTAAACATTGCTTCTCAGTAAGTCTCTTCAGGTTCTTAATCAAAGCTATAGGAAAACATATGAACACTTCCTCCCCTCTCCAACCCCTCCTTCTTTTGTTATGCATATACCTGGACTTAAGGTACTTAATTATGACTATGTATTTCAGGACAAAACAGTAACAAGTGGAATTTTCCCCATCCCTTATCTACAGCAAAGGAATACAATTGAAGATACATACAGCTGATACACCTCATCTGATGTGCAATTCAGAGTAAATGAGCCTTGCACACACACAAAGACCCAAAACCCACAGAGCTGTTACGTAAAAGCACACCCTGCCTGTGAGATACACTACTTCACCATTCATACTAAGATACCACTGTGAAACAAGCCTACTGTGTTCCTGTCAGGCTTTTGTTCCATACTGTAAAATAATGGCGATTGGGACTTACTTTTCTGGAAAATTCTGCTGCTTTCTTTTCACTCTCTTCTACTTTAGCTTTGTCCACACATGCATCTAGAATTTCAAACAAATACCACACAGAAATCAGGTAAAACTTATCACAGCTCTGAGGTACCTTCCAATTATAATTACCCTATGATCCCATGACACAGAAGCAGCAGACAAAAAACCCCAATGAATTACTAAATTGACCTGACCAAGCATTTTCTTATCTCATTTAAATTATTCCATAGGCAAGGAGAATTTAAGCAAACTATGAAGCACAGATTTTTTCACTCAACAATGGTACAAGGCACTTCTATTGAATTCTTACTCAGTGTAAAACTCTAAGCATTTTATAAAGTCAGGTAAAACACAAGTAGCTATGTATTACAGGTAGGAACTGGCATGGAGAAACAAACCAGTTGTCCCTGAGGTAGCATTCATTTAAATTAGACCTGAAATTCACAGAATTTATGAACAAGCAGTTTTGGGTTATTAAGACTACCGCATTCACATACAAGTCAAGACACACTCTGAGAAGCCAACTTCATCAGTGTCATTTTATTAACAGTTGCAGCACTTGATCTGGCCTTCTCCACAAATACTCCTGTAGCTTACATGCTTAATTCGAGAAAACTGAAAATACTCAGAGTCTGTGGAAGTCTACACACAAGAATACAAAGTAAAACCACATGCTTCAATAAAACAATGTAAAAATTGCTTATAGTATACCAACCAATAAGATGAGTAAAATCCACATCCATTCTTCCTCTACATTTAAAATCTGGGTCCATGCCACTGCAGTGCAATACTATCTGTGATACACATTCTTCTATGATCTTGTAATACTGAGGTCTAACACAGAAAACATTTTATAAGTTAAGAACAAGATGAATAATCATTTCTGCAACATGGGGGGAGGCAACTTTAAATACTAATGCATGAATTATAC
This sequence comes from Forpus xanthops, assembly GCA_032466535.1. NCBI lineage: Eukaryota > Metazoa > Chordata > Aves > Psittaciformes > Psittacidae > Forpus > Forpus xanthops. The sequence continues at coordinate 31,394 of JASSUY010025091.1, forward strand.
AATTGCTAGTAAAAGGAACAAGTTAAAAGTCTTATTTGCCCCCTGGCTAATATAACAGTGCTATCAGTTTCTTGTAAGAGAATCTCATGTTCAGGACTCCACAAACACTGTGCACTTCTCCTCTGTCTTTTGCCAGAGAATATCTCATAAAACAAATAGCATCTTTAGTATTTTCAAGAAATGCTGCAAGAATTTTTGACCCCATCCTCAACACAGTGAATTCTATCACTGGCAACAATACCTGTATTCACTTACTTAGGAAATGAGTTAAGTAGTCCCTCAACCTCTGCCCAACAACATCAGGAACCTCCAAGATTAGGGGATTCTGTGCTCAGAATTATTGGTTCTTACCAGTGCAAAGTATTCTATCTCAGGGGCACATACTACTGGGCTCTCAAAGTAATAAACCCTTAAACCTAAACTGATGAAATTCCAAACTGTCCAGTTAAATTAAAAAAAAAAAAAAACCACAAAATACCCAAAAAAACCCTGCAGCTTCCTTGGGTTATATTTAACTTCTTAGCTAAATCCTCTCGCATACTGATTGTTTTTATCATCCCTTTACAACAAAACAATTACTTTTTAAAATAAGAAGCTTCTATGAAAGTTGTAGAAGGACTTTTTCCAAGGGCATGGAGCAATAGGACAAGGAGTAAGAGTTCTGAAGTAGAAGAGGGGAGATTTAGATTAAATATCAGGACGAAATTCTTCACCATGAGGGTGGTGAGCGGCTCTAGCACAGGGTGCCCAGAGAAGCTGTGGGTGCCCCAACCCTGGCAGTGCTCAAGACCAAGTTGGACAGGGCTTGGAGCGACCTGCTCTAGCGGAAGGCATCCCTGTCTACGGCATTGGGTTGGAGCTGCATGAGCTTTAAGATCCCTTCCTTCAATCCAAACCAGTCCGTCACCCTACGACTTTGTAGGTGAAGAGATGCTGGGGTGAGCTGTTATGATAAGCTTCAAGTCTTTGAAATAAGCATTACTGCATTTAACAAGGTCTTTTCAATATTGACATTGAGTGGAAAGGCAACTAAAACATCAGCTATGGAGCAACCGTTCAAGCATGAGCTACTCAGTTTATCAGTGTCTCGATTCAATTCTTCGCCCTACTCCCCTCCAAAAAAATCAAACCTGACACTTACCGGACGTAGTAATCACTCCTGATAAGAAGGAAATGTTGGAGAATTGACAAGAAGTAATTTTCAGAAGAAGTATCTTTCAACATATTATACAGTAGATGAAATACTTCATTCACATCAGTGCAAACATTATTAAGGAAATACAAAGACTTAAAAACCAAATTAAAACAAAAATATAGGAGAACAAAACACCCACCCCAAACCCACTTCCCCAGATGCTGTTCATACTGCCCAAGTAAAACCTCTCGACACTCTGAACTACCATCTTTATCAGTATACATCCTTTTCCCACTAAGATTATCCATAGAAGCTTTATCCTCTGGTTTAACAATTAAGACACCTCACTGCTGCTCAGAAAACACTATAATACATACTACCATAGAATCCTGCAAATGTATTTTACACAAAGCTCTCATTTTCATTCTGAAGTGAGCCAGGCTGCTGGCAAATACACACTACTCAATCCTTTTAGTCTCTTAAAGAAGAAAACTACCTGTAATAATCTGCTTTGTAATGCAACAACCTTACTTCTTAGTGATTTTGTACTCCTCTCATAGATTGCGTCTACCATCTCTTTCCTTCTCATGTTCCAGTTACTGACCTGCCATCTGAAAAATTGCAAGCAACCACTCTGCACTTTGTTAACTTGAAATATACCACTTCCCCACAACTAGAGCATGAATCCGAAATACTTCAGAACCTACTAGAAATTTTGTATCAATGTAGTTTACTCATTTTTGTCTAAAACTTGAAAACTTCCATGGGTATAATTTTATACGTTCATGTACTATAAGACAGAGTCTAGCTTAGTAAAGTTACTTACAAAACATTAATCCAATTTCCAATGACTTATATTTGACATGCAAATTTAACCACTGATTTTCTAAATAAGTTTTTAACAAGAAACAAGTGAAAAGAAATTGGCTTGAGAAAGTCCCTGGTAAGACACACAACTGTGACAAACTACACATCGAGCATTCTGATTCTAACTCTGATGTTTAGTGAAGTTATTAAACAATGCAACAAGACATAAACACCATTTCTATAAAGGATATTCCATTTCAGCTCTGATATCATTGAGACGATGTGACAGTTCAATTAAGTCTTCTTCTTTGTTCTCATCAAACACTTTGAGTTGAATATCAAGCTCTTCATTGTCCTTATCTTTCAAGCCCTATTTTTTGAAGCACAGGATATCTTAATTTCCTCTCTTTTTTTTTTTTTAGCAAAAATTCCCCCCTTCAAAGATAATATCACAACAAAAGATAAGATATTAACCTTTGTAAAAGGAGTAAGCTGTAACTGAGTGGGGGTTTTTACATTAACTGCTGAGGTGAGAAAAATGAAAGTAAAATATCAATGAGTATCAGATACGGGCTGCAGAACAAACATGAAGCTTCCTGAGTTCTCTTCGTGGGACATAGCAGCTCTTTATGCTTGGCAATGGGAGAGCTTCTTTAAAAAAAAACAGCATAAGGATATTTCAAAACATTAAATTGAACTCAAGAAGACCAAAGCAGTGTAAACAAGGTAAGCTTACAATTGTTGTTATTAACTTAATGGTGATCATGGCATAATAGCATCCACAGTACACTGAGAAACACCTAAGAACTAAAAATAAAGGCAAAACGAATACTTGGAACAGAGAAAATACTATTTTTCATGGAAGAAATACAAGTAATTTCTCTAATACACTTAAGAATCAAGTTTAGCTTTCTACTAGGCAAGACATAAAAAAGCCAAAGTAGCTCAAAAGCAGTTTGCGTGAATGAACTCCACGCTTTAAATGAAAATTGGCCTGGAACTGGCCTAACTGCTCTGCACAAACTGAACAGCAACCATGTATATGTTCCCAGAAAAAGCAGAAGCCTTAACTGTGATGTCTGAAAACCAGAGAAGATTACAGACAGTCTGGGCAGATTGAGACAGGGAACGATGGATCCTCCTCCTGACTGTTTTTTGTTCAAGAAACTCATTTACAGATTTCTTGACAACTTACCCCTAAGCACAGATGCAACCATGAAGTCTCCTTTAAGACGCTTTATCATTAAGAAAGTTTCTTTCTAATGAATAAAAATCCTCTCCTACTGTGGATATTCAGTCCATGCAGAATTAATTGTCTGAGTTCAGTGTGTGTGTGTTATGATTAATACCTAATAAATAAACAGCTTGACAGTATTGACTACTATAGCTTACATAAAATATTAATCTTACTAGGGAGAGAACTTCAACACAGTATCTGGTCAGTGTTTTTAGTAATGATTTTTATTACTAAATATTAGTTGCTTTAAAACTCATACATCTGTATGTCAGTACACTCTATGAAGTTCCCTATCGCAACATATTCCAATGCAGTTTATTTTCCACCTAACCGACTCGATTCTTCAAGATTTTAAACATTTATAGATTGTGTAAATGAATTTTCAGGAGATAAAAAAAAACATGTTAAGAGTTCTGCAGACTTTCAGATGGTTTACAGCAACTCAAGACAGTAGATCACATTAATGTATCTACATGATATAAAGCCTAAGTACATACTCTAAGAAAAATTAGCATACACACATCAGAAACAGTTTCAAAACTGCATATGCTAAAACTAAAGGTTTTTATTCCTGACAAATGTTGATGATTCACCACTTCATATCTTAAAAGTTATAGCAATATAAATCCTGTTCCAGACAAACACAAGCAGGTACTCTCCTAATTTCTCTCATCTTTTGTGAGAAACTGCTGAGTAGCTTAATCATACATATTCCTGATGTTAGCATCTGAATGGTTTCTTGCTTAAGAGCTATAAATCTACCCCTGAGTCACAAATACTTGCACACAAGTGCCCATAAAGGCACAGCTCTGTGCAGCTGCATGAAGACATGCAGTCCCAAAGTGAATGAAGGAGTCGATTTGATTTTTCCTTAGAAACTTCAAATGCAGTTTTGGAAGGCAGATTAAAGAAAAACAGATTTCACAGCAAACAACAGGAACAGCATATACAAAGAATATTAATCCAACATTGGTTCCACAGCCAGACTCACATTCAGTTTATATGCTTTGAGCTCATTACACAAAATTTGGCTAACCTAATTTAATTTCTGGTATATTGACTTGTTTCAACTATCATTCTAGTTTACATAGCTCGTAAGAGCCTAAATTTGCAACTATGCAGAACAAAAGTGGATTTGGATTGATAGTCCCTTCCAGGTCCGACTTCTTCCACATCTGCTATTCTCAGTGAAATGATGATAACCAAATGATTGCGTTATCTTGAACATTCAGCAACAGTTCACTGTGATAAATCCCTATACACAAATTACTTACAGGCAGTATTTTCTTTAGGCCGCAACGTAAGAACTCATTTCTCAAGTGTATCCTGAAATCAAGATCTTCTGGAGATGTAACAAGGGCATTGATGAGCTGCATACATGCTACCTGACATTGAAAAGAGGCAAAAACTTTCAGGATGTATAAAATGAAAATAAATACTGTCTTTGACTATTTCAGCTGAATTATTATATTATTATTAAGCAACACAACTTTGGTTAATCTACATCAAATACTGCTCTTTATTTCAGACAGTCACTCCCACGCTACAGGTCCACACTGCAGCTCCCTTTCTTTATCCTTAGTATTCACCAATCGAAAAACAACCTGGTTTTACAGTAACCCAAAAACTAAAAACACCCCAAAAGCACCCACACTCAAAATAATTCCCATCATCACGTATGCTTTCTACTCCTGCACAGTACTTGTACAAAATGCCTGCAGTCTCTGACTAATGCTATAATTGAACAGCTGGGCATTTTAATTGATTTACTTTAAAACAGGTAGACAATAGCGTAATGACAAAAGCGCTGATGCAAGTTAAATGACTACAACGGATCTCAAGGGAAAAACCAAGTTTGGAAAAAGATGTTAAGTGCAAATGGAAGTAGAGTAAAAAATATATAAATTATAAAAATCCATAGCTGCGGAGTAAAGAAGTTAGATAAAAAGCCCCCTTCCTGGTTTAATTACATTCACTATTTAGTTTTAATAGAACACCTTATAGAGTCCAAGATTTCTATTAAAAACACTCTTGCAAAGGCACTCCCTTTATATAGTTGCATCTACAGATAATGTGGTATCATCATGCTCACTTGAATGATTCTTGTTATTTTACTAGTATGACATGACTTAACAAGCCAAAGTACATGTCCAATCTGAAATTAACAGAGAGAAGAGGTGCCATCTGCCATGATTGCTTTTGCCAGAAGAGACTCTGGCTTAATGGCTTGTACTAATGCATTACAAGTAAAGAACAATTCTGTCAGAAGCAAGATAATGAGTCTTGCAATTGTACCTTTACTGATGTATAAGTGAGGTTTGGGGAGACAGGAACCCTCTGTGGTTGTGTTTATTTGTTTTAAATCAACACGGTCAACAAGTAGGAGACTACTTCAAAATCAACTCTTTTGTGATAACATTATTAAGTTTAGAATTTCATTTATAGAAACCTCTTGAATAGCATCAATTCATCAGCTCTAAAACAAGAGCTACTGATGGTAAACAGCATTCAGACCACTGTAGCTGATGCAGATATGATATCATAATGGAAAAAGAGATCCTTCCCATGCAGGTATACCTGTCCTGCTTGCTTTCTGCTTTCCCACGTCTTTCAGCCATGGTAGCTACAATTTACTAGTAGGCATTGCTAAACTTTGCATAAATACAGTATTATGAGAAGGACATAAGCAAAGTGACCTTTTAGTAGGGTATTCAGCCACTTAGTCTCTATATTAACACTTGCAGTTACCAAAAAAGGCAGCTGAAGCTTGCATTCAAATAGCAATCAAACCTCTGTGGCTATTCAGGTGAATACAGCAAACAAAAAACTCCCCACTAGCACATAAGTAGCAATGAACACGTCACACAGGACATGACTCAGTAAAGAAGACTATGTATTATTTTATTTTATAAAAATAATATTTAAATCTCAGACTGTTCTTTAAAAAGATGCACCAGTGGCTGATGGAGGGCAGATATCAAACACACCTCAAAAGGTATGCACAAAGGAACGCACAGTTCTTTTTGACAGAAGTAGCAATGACATTCTGCTGCGCACTACTGATCTCCAAAGGGACCCTGCCAAAAATGGACATACCCCATCCACATCTGCCATATGTATCTGAACATTTAAGAGGCTGCATACAGTGCTGCATGAAGTCCCAGCAGTAGTAACAGAGCTGCATGAATATCTTATAGATGTCTTCAAAACTTGTAAAACCTGTATGCCCATTCTAAGGAAACAGTGTTTGAATTTATAACAAAAGGACTCAAAATGAGAGGTTAACTTGAAAACTAAATCTACAGTACCCATAGGGCAACCACATCATAGTTCCCCAAGTAATTCTTTATGGTTTGCATGAAAACTCCCTGCACAAAGACAGTATTAAGCTATGCATCTATCTTCAGTTTTCTATAAAGCCAGTATATTGAAAGTGTAAGCTATGAAAAAATATACTTGACACTGATCAGTTTTGACTGTGGCTTATTTCTGTTTAAGAGGATGACTGTGTTAAGAGGATGGCTATGTTGGATGACATTGAGCTTTAAATATCTAAAGCTAGCAATTCTACTCCCACTCAATTTACTTCTCATAGTATTAAATAATTGTGTTATCACCAATCTTGTGTCATTAATTCTTTTAAACAAATTCAACCTCTCAATTTACCAAAGATGGGCTGCAACGTAACCTAAGTTGTCATTAGCAGGAAGAACGGTAAGTTACCAAAATCTCTCATAGCCAAATCAAACTTAAGACTGAAGTTCATTGAAAGTTTCAGTTATAGGAAAGAAACCTTTCAAAATATTGAACTATTTTAACAAGAACAACTCTTAAGTACTTCTTCATTCTGTAATATTACAGAAGGGTGAACTATAATGCCAATATGTTCCTGCCACAGGTAATTGAAACAGTAAGATAGTAGAAGTATGTGCGTAGTTGAGGCATTCCAGTTATTCACTTGAACAGTGTAACAGATACATTACTCTGACGAAATCAGTTCAAAGCTGTGTGTACACGAGTTTTTGTTTCCTTTGGGTGGGGCAAGATGGGGAAAGGGGCATTTAAAAAAGCAGTGCAACTCAGGAGGTACTTTTTCATGCTTCTTCCCTTAACTCAAACGATACAAGAGGGAGCACTGACCCCAACTCCTTAAACTCTTAACTTCCTCAGGGCTCCAGTAACAATAACTAAAACATTTCTGAGGATAGACTGAGATCTGGATTTTCACTGATCCAAAAAAACACACAACATTCCTGGTCAGGAAGAGTAAGCAGTGACAATAAAGTACTTTCACAGATTTATGACATGAGCATTAAATCTTGCACCCAAGAGAAGGAATACTACTGGTCACTCTTTTTTATTGAGATCACGACTTTTTAATCCTATTTTGGGGGACAAGAAAGAGACTCTCTCAGTTTCATGCCATTAACAATTAGAATATCTGTATCAGCAGGCCATTTAGACCAGTTTTCTGTCTTTTACTGAACACTGAAGTAACAGCATTAAAAGACTTTGATGGTAAATAATTTAGTACCATAAAGTGATACAGTCTCCTAGTACTTTAGATTATTTTGCAAGTATTAGTGAGCATACAAAAAAGTAAACCCACCTGCAGCTGTAAGAACTCATGGTTTTCCAGTCCTTCAACAATCTGAGAAAAACGTTCCCTGTTGTGCCTTTCAGCAGCTGTTGTTATAGCACCTAAAAGCTTGTCCAGACTAAGAGAAAGATAAACTGTCAGAAAGCATTCCAGGGCCAGCTTTTCCATTTTAAAGATACTTAACCCACTATTTAAACAACTGAATACTTAAATGCAGTCAGATTCTATGTCACTGCACTAACCTGCATCTGTCTGTATGAAGTTGAAAACAAAGAGATGTTTTAAAAATACCTACAAGATTCACATTGAATTAAAGAAAAAGTGAATAAACGTCTAAGTTATTGTGACATTCAGCTAAAAAACAATCATGGAGGTGAAAAAAATTACTATGTTAGCAAGACTGTGCACTAAGTACTAGCTGACATATTTATTATCTGGGAAATCTGATACATTGTCTTCAGAGACAAACTGATTTTATCTATTTATTGCATAGAAGACACAATTTGCTGGTTTTAACCTTCAGTACACTACAACACGCAATTCAAAGGAAATGTATGTCAACTGATTTTTGTTTTAAAAAGCTCACGGACATGTACTATGCAACCCCATGCAAAAACTTCAGCTATAAATGCAAGATTTTTGCCCCTGTCAAATATGTCATGCCTGGGCAAACAGTGATATTTTAATTGAATCCACAAATTTATTTCTTTATCTTCTAAACTACTGAAAAACCTTCACATGTGGTGTCAAATCAGTACTTTTCAACTATAATTATAAGTTCATCTCTCCTCCCCAGGGGAGATGTGCCAATCACAAGCCTTCCCACGACAGTAAACTCAGTATCCCATGCTAACACACACTGTTCTCAAGTGGCTTTAAATGCGACAGATCTTCTCGTTGCAAGTCAAAGTTCACAATTCCTCATCACACTCATCAGAGATGTATGAAATAACTTTGTCAGCAGCCATATATGAACAGTTACGGCTCATTAAGTCTTCCCTCCTCTGTAGTGAGCAACTGTAATCCTTTCAGACTTCCCACTTAAGTCACAGATTGCAGACCTCCACTTGTATGCTTTCATTTCTTACTGGATTAATGCATCAAAACAGGGAAAAGTCTTTTTTAATTAAACTACACTAAGAAAAGACTTGACAGGTTACATTTGTTTCACCAACAAGTTTTTTTCACCTATGTCCAAACTGACAACTCATAAGCATTCCAAAGGGGAAAAAACAAGGGGTGGGGATGGTGGGGTGGTGAGGTGTTCCAGTATCTTACTTACATGTTTTCCTCTCCAACAATGCAGAGTGCAGAAAGTATTTTCACCGTTTCAGTCATCATATGTGGTTGCTTTGGGTCAATTGCTCTTGATAACAGCAGAAGACTTCTTTCATCTCCTAGAATCCTTTGCAATCCGTACTTAAAGAAACAAAAAGCTTACAGTGAAACACTGTATTTGCGTTCAATACTCATAATTATCTTTGGGCTTCAGGTCCTTAGGAATCCTCAAGCATACAAACCAATATGAAATTGGGCAACACTCTACTAAAACCTTCTGGCCATTACCACTTAGGGGGACACGCTAGTTGCGCCCATCTTATACTTGATGCTTTCTCCTATGAGATAGAGCTATTAACGAAGTTAACTTCTCTTTCAAATTCAGGCATCCATTAGAACACAAATCACCTTTTATTTTCTATCTATATCTGAAACGCCTCACGAGCATGAAGAATTATTTCATCTTTTTATCCTGTAACTCTTATGCTCCTTGCAAGTCAAAATAGTATTTTCTACACAATGCCCAATAGAGATCAAAATTCTTTTTTTGAAACAACTATCTTCTTTTATTTATTGTATTTTCTATCTCATTTTCTGTAGAGATAAATCAAGAAAACTTACTTTACATTTATGTAAATAGTAGCATTATTTTTCATTTTAATTAAGTACAGGATAGTTGGTAAATCAGCTACACAACTGCTTGAAGTTACATTTTAAGTGTAGGGATAGCAGGGGGGAAGTACACGGCCATTAAGTTTACATTTCTCATTTCAGCAGATGGACTGCTTTTTGAGATTTTACTCAACTGACTTAACAGTACTTTAAGTAAGTTTAATGCACAGTTGTATTTACTAGAAGAAGAAAGAGAATAAGTCACCGTAACAACACTGTAGATTTTGCTATGAATAAAGCAAAATAACAGGTGTTACACATGAACTTCTAGAAGCAGCACTCACACTGCGAACTAGTAACCCAGGTTAGAAAGAAGTTAGATACAACTTAAACTAGGCAAGTTTTACCCTTTACCCATTACCTATCAATTTTGAAATTGTAACTATAAAGATATTACATCATACTCAATTTAAAATCAGATGAAGAGTACATTATAGAAGCAATCATGTATTGACATGTATTTTCAGAAACAATTATCTTTTCCATTTCATAGGCAATCAATTTCCGAATTCACTTACCTCAAATCCATACTATCATCCTCTGGCAAGTATTTCACTTCCAAAAAAGTAATCAGTCATATTTAACAAAAGTAAGACAAAAACGCACACCGAGAAAGGTTTATGAACAAGATTCTCAATAAAAAGTTTAAGACCTGTGCATCCAAAGCATCGCCTGACACTGGATATAGAAGCTTTCCTTCTTTTTCTGAGATTCAACATGCTACACAGATATTCAAGTCAACAAAACCCAATCATACTGGAAGCATTCAATTTAAAAATATTTCTTACTTTATTGTTCATAAATGCTTTGAGGCACTGGATAAGTTTGTGCTGATTCTTCTTATCAATACTTTCTTGCCTTGAAAAAAGAGACAAAAATAATGTAAGCACAATCTTCACAAGTTCCCCCACCCCTGTTTTCAAATGATCCCAGTGCTTACTGTTTCTTGTCCAGAAGCTTTTCCAATACATCCAACAGAAGCCCAAGACCTTCATGCCCAAAATTGTTAACCCAGCTGGAAAAAGGAAGAAACATGCTTTAAATTATTTCTTAAGCAAAGGTACAGCTTGATGAGTTATGTCTCAAGTACTGCTTGTATGTATCTCCATACACACTGCTTTAAGTCTCACTTCCCACGAAGACCTGACCACCCTTTAAACAACTACAAGTTGATACTAACCACTCTGAAAGGTGACAAGACACTGCAGCCAGTTGCAAATATTTCACTTAGCCTTTGGCAGCGTGCTCAGAACTCCTCTTTTGTGCCAACAATAACTAGTATAATTGCTCTGGTTTCAAAAAACCACCCCACAAGTCTTCACTGCTTAGTAAAACCAGAATGACCACAACTACAGCAGAAATCATCACTTACCTGACTGGATTGCTAGTTAGAGACACTCTCAAAGACTCTAGACAATTAAGAAGCTTTTCCTCTGAAATTCCAGATCGCAATTCATGAATATATTCCTGCGAGGACAGGGTGCATTCATGCTTGCTGTTTTTCAGTCCACCCTATCACAGAAGACAGAACGCTGCTTAATGTTCTACTGATCACAGACATGTGCTGATGATATGTACAGCCCATATTTACACATGAATTTTAAAACCAGTGTTCTCCTGTATAACTGTTAAGGACACCTAACTTGACCTTGACTTGTTTTAAGTGTTTAACACTTTATGTTTTCCATTACAAAGTTCAATATTTTTCTGGTATCTTCTTCACTTCTTAAACTGCATATACTACACCCCGGACATCCAAACTTTATTCCATCATTCAGTTGTACTAACACATTTGACTGCAACTCATTCATTTAACATCTACTTCATACCACCATATTAGAAACCATAAACAGAGATACACAAACCTCACACACTTGCTTTTCTGATTATTCCCACTGTACTTGTCTTCCATTTCAGAAAACCTGTGCACTCCCACTATGGGCACATCATGACTCTTTAATTCTCCTTTCTTAAAAGGAAAGGAACAAAATAAGCTACTGAAAATTGGTTTAAAAACGAGCTGCTATCTACCTACTGATAAATCAGTGCTTTTAAAAATCATGCAACTGGATGACTTAAATCTCAATTCTATGTCTGGTTGCTAATAAAGATCTCTGGGGAATCTTGTTTGCTACAAAAGAATCACGTGAAAGATTTGAAGACGAACTTGTCTCCCAGCTGAAGAGCCATTACAGAAAAATAACTACCTACAAGGTATTTGTGTATTAAAATACATGATAATCAGTTTTTAGAGCTGTAGTATTCAGAACCATGAACAATATACAAAACATTTTACTAAAGGATGCAACTAATCTTTTGTACAGCCATGACAAGTTGCAGACAAGTAGGTTTATCTCAAAGAGTGCTTATGATTAATATGCAGGTCCTAAAGCTCCTTAGCTCTAAATAGTCTGCTGAAGAGAACCTGATAAAGATGTCATGGGTGTAAAGGCAAAATGAAAAGTCCCTGACCCAGAACAGGATTTGTATGCATTAGGTTTTAATTGTATCAAACTTCTCTGACTACTGTAATCATCCAATTGTCTCTCCTCCTAAAAGCTGTACTTCCAACAATGTTTCAGATTTGCTCTATTCAAATTCTTACCATTCATTTTCCAAAGATGACAGTAAGTATAGCTGGTAACAAAATTTCTTCTCTACATTTAAGTTAATGAGTTTGACCTACATACATTCCAGTATTAATGCATCTAACAGAACTAGGTAAATGATCACAACATACTTTCAGATTGTTTGTCCTCACCTCAGCAAACCAAAAACCTGACACAGATTGTAAATGCATTAAAACAGTGTCCTCTGGACTGTGCCAACAAATCTGAAGATGCTTCTTGCTGGCATGCACAGCACCTTTAGCTGGACAATGCATGCCAGTTAGACATCAAAGGACCAAGACAGACAAAGACAAGTAAATACAATATAAAGAAACTATAGGCTGTCACTATCAACATCCTAAAAAAAACAAAAGCTCTTCCACCAAACAAAAAAAGAAATAAATGGGTGGAGGTTATCCATACAAGAGAAGGAACTGACTTTAAATCAGGTAAGGATACTAGCACTTCATAGAACGGTAAGGATTGGAAAGGACCTTAAAATCATCATATAAAAATCATCATAGTTCAGATGATGATACAAAGACTGAAAGGCGAAGAATTAGAAAACAGGAAGAGCTTTGTGCCATTCACTGCATTGGATGAAAACTGTAAAAGATTGTATGTGTAACTAGTACACATATTTACAAAATACTGGATACAGTTTTTGTCATTGCAAACAGCATCTGCCCAAACCCCAAGAGTGAAACAAGAGAACATAAGCATCGCTGTAGATACAGAATACGCAAAGGGTTGAGATAATGGCAACTTCAATCACATGCTATTACATGTTAAGCTAGACCCTGAAAAGTATTCTAAAAGGCAAGAAGTATTTGTCTTCTCAGAAAGCTTATTTCCTGGTTTACCCTTCAGCTGTGGCCTGCTGTAAGCTTCAAAGGAGATTCCTATTCAGATGAGGCACTTGCAGCCTTTGCTACCTTTTCTTTCATATTTAAACCAAGACGGTCTTGTTGCCTCCTCTTTCTATGCACTGAGGACTTTAGTGAAGCCCTACTCCTCTGTCTAGCCCCTCGTTTTCAGAAGACTCCCTCAGAAACAGTTCAAACAAGTTAACAGACTTATCAGCACTATCTCCTAAGCCTCTTTACCATGCCTTACAGTACAGGCATACTTGTTTCTGTGACTAAGCACCTTAAACTGCACAGCCATAAGGAACCATCTCCTCTTCTTCCTGTTCTTCAAAGATCATCACTAAAGATGGCTCATTAATCAAACCTATTCTCAAAATCTTTTGGCCAGATACTCCAGGTCATGCTAGAGAATTCTCAGCTAAAGAGCACTACTTTCTATTATTTTCTGAAATCAACTTTTCATTCTCAGTCCACTCTTACCTCGAGCCATTCTAGCTGGAATGCTACAAGCAGGTGGTATTTCTTTATTTCCCTATTAAAAGCAAGTTTGATTGGAATACTATTTTCAAGTACTGCAATGCCTTGACATGGATCAGACTTTAGTATTTAAGTTTCTCATTTACTTTGAAGTAAAAGGTTTCAATAATAGATATGCTTTATGTAAGAGCATCTAGCAAAGACAAAGGGAAAAGCAAAGTACAAAGGGACCTCAGAAGTCCCACACCAGATACTCAGACATTCTGTCTGCTTGGTGGTAAAGAACCGTGGAGCTCAGCTGAACCAAACGGATGAGCTATAACAGTTAAAATACAAGATCACAAAAATCTGTACAAACTACTCCTTTTTGAGGTACTAGACAATTCACACCTCATCAAGACTCAGGGTAAAGCAGGGATCAGCTGAAGAAATTGAAGTCTATTACTTCCATGAGAGAGTGTTCATTTCAACGGAGGATGTTAGGGGCTAGCACCACCAAAGAAAAATCTCACAACATCACAGGTGCCCACTTCTATCCAATTCACCATACCTGTTCCGTACCTTGGGAAACAAATCACTCCTTAGACAGAAACAAGCATCTGGTACCAGCATAATTAATAAAGCAGGAGTAATAACTCAGACTTTCCCCCTTGCCAATGACTAATTGGGAAGTTTCTACATGCTCGGTATTAATACAATTCTATTTCTATCTCAAGCAAAGAAACCACAATATTTTAATTAGAGTATAACAACAAAGTCAGACAAGTTGTTGGGGGTGGGTGGAAAGGGTTTGCTTTAGGAAATGAATAAAAGCATTTTCACTTATTTTTTTTTAATCCACATATACTCCAGTTGTTGCACACTGAACTTGGAAAAGCAGTATCCTTGTTCAAGTTATGAGGAAACACTCTTATCAGCTCCTGAACTAGCAATTCAAAGTCTACACAGCTCATGTACACTCCATCCTGTAGATATTAACACATTCATTCAAGCCATTAAAAACAAAATTAACAAGATAATCCTAATTTAGATTCAATGCCCTAAAGATAAACAGAAGAGGCACAGCTGCTATTTCAGTGCCAATATCACTATCTATATAAGCACAGAGAGGTCATTTGGCAGGTAACTAAAATGACAAGTGGGCACCCGAGCTTGAGAGACCAAGTAAAACTCTAAAGTCTTAAGTCCCCATTAATAGGCTACCTCTTCTCTGGAACTGTTACTACAAACCTAAAGTACTAGAATCAACAGCCCTAAATGCTTCTCTTCCCCTACCAAAGCAAATCTGTAAATCTTCAGGAAAATAAATACATACGCCAGCAGATGCTATCAACTCCTAAAAGATGAATCCTATAAAAACATACTGAGAAGCAGCACACCAAGACACATGCATTCCTTAGGCAATAATATGCAGAAACCATACTCTAAAAGCGGCATTTCTTGTTTTACCATTTTGAAAGTTATCTGTGCAAAAACATGCTTTGACTCACAACTACTCTTGCTCTACATCAGCCCCCAAATTAAAAGGCATGGGAAGAAGACATATTACAGAGTTTCTCCACTACCCATTCTGCATATACCAGTTTCCTTTACAAAACTATCTCTTGCAAAGCAGCAGCTCAGGCTAATTCATGTCATAAACAAACTACATGGCATTAGGGATCATATGAAACTGGTTTTACTGCACTGAAATGGAGAATTACTGATTTGTCCCCTCAAAAATCAAATACCTTTAAATACCTTTATTATGCTTACCTATGTTCTTAATCAGTTTATGAAACTAAAAAGTGCTGGTGAATACAAACAGAAAAGTCTGTTTCAAGACTACTCTGAATGAAACAAACCCAATAGCAATTTCTTTACTCCTACATGCTATATCCTTTAATAATCAGGTATAGCTGAGGCCATGATTAGACAGTTTTAAATCATAGGTTGTTCTTCATTGGTTTTACTGCAAAATCTAAGTACTGCTAAATGTCATCTGCAGTAAACCTTGCAGTACCTGAAAAGCCTGGTTTAGCTGCAATCAAGAATAAAGTCCACCCATAATTAAAAAGAACATCTTTGCTTTCAGCCATCATTTTAAATAAGTATGCAATTAATACACATTTAATACATAAAATATGTAAGTAATTAAAATGCTTTTTTTCCCCAGGAAACAAAAATTTGCTGATTTCAGCACAACAAATAAAGTCCCAAATACTTGTTTAAAAAAAAAAAAAAAAATCACTAAATTTAACCACGACAACATAAAGTGCTGCTGAGCACTCAATAAAAGGTATGCTGTGGTGATCCTGTCTTATGCTTATTAATTGACCTTCTGAATCCTCTATATTAACCTCAGCCTCAGACGAATACACAGCTGCTGACATTTCCATGACAAACTATGAATACTAACTCTTGGGATATAAAAAAATACACATCTAATATGATTAAGTAAGCCAAATACTATAAATTTAAAGTCTCGAGCAACTGCCTCAATTAAAAGCAAGTTAGCCTGAATTATTGGCTCACAGTGAACAGATGAGTACCCAGTAAGTCTCCAAAAACTGGAAACGTATGCCTGAAAACTTCATAACAGATCCTTCAAAAGTGCAATTAATGATCTTGAAAGATAAACGTGACTGAGATAACTGATGGTTACTTTGATTAAAAAAGGACTTGGCTGTAGAATCATAGAATGGTTAGGGTTGGAAAGGCCCTTAAGATCAAGTAGTTCCAACCCCACCTGCCATATACTAACTATATGTTATAACCTCACACTAGACCATGTTGCCCAAGACTCGGTCCAACCTGGCCCTGAACACTGCCAGGGATGGAGTATTTACCACTTCTTTGGGTAGCCTGTTCAACTGCCTCACCAGCCTCACAGTAAAGAACTTCTT
Organism: Forpus xanthops; assembly: GCA_032466535.1. Taxonomy (NCBI): domain Eukaryota; kingdom Metazoa; phylum Chordata; class Aves; order Psittaciformes; family Psittacidae; genus Forpus; species Forpus xanthops. The sequence continues at coordinate 47,963 of JASSUY010025091.1, forward strand.
CCCTATATCTAACCTGAACTTCCCCTGTTTCAATTTGAACCTGTGCCCACTGACAATGAAATCAAAGATCAAAGTCCAAAATATTTGAGCCTAATCTCTCAAAATTAATGTGTATTCATGAGAAAAAACAGAACTATCATGTTCATACTCACCGGAACTTTACTTCCGACTATCTGCATGCAGTGGTCAGCCAAGAGAGGTTATTGTGTAAAAAAGATAATAATAATACATAAATGAACACAGCAAAGTACTTAGTAGGATGTAGCATCACACAATTTTAAAGTGTTTAATCATTATTAGTAGTAGTTACATACTTTTATTACTTTATCCAACTGTTCAAGAGTTACAGCTTCGCAACAAGAAAACAACAGTTCTATTGGAGGAGAAATAATTTGAAGCCCATACGTCCCGCTGCTCAATCATCAGCATTTTACACATTTAGAAACAAATAACTAAATACCTCACTTGACATCTACATCTTGAAAGATTAATAGGTATGCCAGTTTGCTAAAATTATCCCATCAGATATCTTCTGTATAACACTGAGAAGAAACAAATGGCATACCGACTTCCTTGTACATAGAACAACTTCATTATTATGGAGCTTTTGATCTAGTTACATGATGTCATCGCTGAATTTAATTAAGTTTTCATCATCAAAACCATAGCCTACAGTTATAAATCTAAGTTGCATTTCATGAAAGCTCATATGGCATTTGTCTTCAACTGCTCAGTATGGATGCTTTTAATTACATGGATAATTAAGCAATGATTTCCAGAATGACATCTCCTTTTTACCATGGAACAGCAGCTCCGCCTAATCATGAGCAAGAAGCTGACTTTAAACAGAAGAAAGTGCAGAAAGGCAGCACACCTGTGCACGTTTTATCAACTCTGCACAGATACTCTGACCATGTTCCTGTGAATATCAGTACTACAGACGTACTGAAATATTGTAGGTTTTTCCTTGTCAGCCCTCTGCTGCAATCTGATAGCAGCCACTTTACTGAATAACCACTTTTAACTGACAAAGGGCATGAGATATTAAGATTTTGTTCAGAGATCTCATTTTGCTTGTATCTGTTCAGCCTCCACCTGCCTCATACTCCACATTATCTCTTCCATTACTCTCTCAGCAAGTCTTTCACAAGTCAGAAGACCCTGCACGTCTTCCACAATCACCTCTTCTCTCTCATTCTTGAGGAGGCTTCCTCAAGAAGCACAAGATGGACGGTCATCACCAATCACTGGCATGAGTTGTCACCAAGTTCAATTATGAAACAGAATTCTGAGCTTTCACCATTTCCCAAGTGTAATTTCCATAGGTATCAATATTTCTCTGAGTGAGAGAAGGAATCAGAAGCACAGATAACCACTTCACATGAAAAAACTAGCTTTTAGCTACCTCCTCGCAAGGAAAAGGAAAGCTTTTATTCATCCATTGAAAAACAAGGTTTCATTCCCCCTCAGAACTCTGAAGACAGTAGGTTTTTCAGAAAAGCATGGTCAACATGCTGCAGATGGCACACAAGGCAGAAAAAGTTAAGCACCAAATTGAAAAATCATTTGGTTAAGATCACATCAGCAAGTGACTGATGTTCAAATGAGTGGACAGAGCTCAAAAGCCTAACGAAAACAAACTACAACTGGAAGAAAAGTGGCACCAAGTGTTAAGTGTGTTTCGTGAGCTCTAAGCAGAAGAAAAAGCCCAAGTATTTTCAGTTTAAAAAAAAAAAGAAGAGAGATGAACAGTTATCTGTGACCAATGAAAAAGGTAGAAAATTGTAAGAAAGTTCATGTTGAACGTGATCAGCATTTTCATGGAAGACAAGCCTGAAGGAGGCCAGAAGAAAAGAAAGTTTGACAATTTGTGATGCAGTTAAAACTGGTTAGGGCTCAAACAGTGAAAATGAGGGTTTGCTTTAAGATCCCAATCAACATTTTACAATTGAGCACTGCTTGTTCTCCTTTTCAGATCAGTTAAGATGATAGCTATTTAAAAGGTAAATTAGAGTAAGGCACTACAGAAAGGCTATTTTATTTTTCTGAAAAACTTTCAATTACTCCATTCAAATGCCACGATTCAATTACAAGCAGGACTTCCTGAAGCACACAAACTTCCATCCAAGCCCTTTTTCCATTACAGGAAACATTTTGCATATGGATCAAACATCCATACTGGCACTGCCTTCCGTTCAAAGCACACATGCATGTATGAGGGATGGCTTTTGATTATTTTAATTGTTAGTACATTTTGGCAACATATCTGCAGCTCTGTTAAGTTTCCTATGCTGCAGCACGGACAGTGACAGTAACGCAATCTGTTAAAGTTGTCAGCAGTTAGACATGCGAATGGCAGCCATGCCCTCCTTACTCAGCAATGAAGTTATGGTACTTGAGGCAACTACATTTCAGTATTAGGACATATAAAGAGATCACCATCATGCAGCTACTTTTTAGGAAAGGGTTGCAAGCACTTCCAGTGTGCAAGTTTCTACTGCTTCAACATTTATGCTTACTATGAAAGATTTAAAATTTATCATTGATCAAGTGAAGATCAAAACCTTAAAACACATAATCAATAGTTCCGAAGACAGTGTAGGCAATGATTATTAACAGCAAATTGCATAATATTCACTGCATAAGCTTCAGTAATTCTCCAATACTTGCATGTTTAATTAGAGCATACTTTAAGCACTGGCTTCCTTCCAGGACAGAATAAAGGACTGTGGAATTGGTTTAAGATGAACTCATGCAGAAACATCACTCCTCTCAAATGCAGATCACCATTTTCACATTATAAAGCAAGGTTTTCCTCACCTCAGTTTATAATGTTTAACGAAAAAATTTGCATTTAATAATTGCACATCATTTTAGTTTTGTTTGAAATTTAACTCTACAGAGCTTATTTTAGAAGTTCAAATAAGACAAGTCAACTGTACTGCATGGAGCCCACAGCTATAGATTCATTAGGCAGACACGGACATAATCTTATTTGCCACTTACTTCACTAAGAAACAGATTATTATTTAATGCTATCTGTATGTAGTGCTCCAATTCAGCTCTGTAGAACTGCTAGCAGTGCTGCCATTATGCATTTTACCAATTATTCCATACACAGTCTTCATTTCCTGAAAACCATAACTTAGGAATGGAAAAAAACAAAAAAAAAAAAAAAAAAGAGATTCATCCTTATTTCCAGAAAAAATCATATGCATTACCTAATTTTATTGAAGAACTATGCTAAAAGCCGATTTTATCACTTGAAGCATACGACTGCACCTTGGCGACACAAAGCTACACACACACGCACTTGTCCCCGATACTGCAATACATGCAGCTCTTCAGAATTCACCAGTAGCTACTTTAGTTATTTATAGAACAAATAGTGCACGAATTGGAAAAAAATCTATTTCTACAAAAATCACAATAAATATACGTATATGTTTTACCCAACATGCATGAATTTCTGTGGCAAACTCTCCATTTACATGGTAAGAACTATATTTGCCACACTTCTTTTTAACACAAAAAACATTAGGGATGTATTTTATAACCAATCAGTACTAATAGCCCCACTGCAGAGAATAAATTGCAGGTTGTCACTACACGAAATTGTATTTCTCAACCCCAAACAATGGGGCTTCTTGTCAGTCTCTTAAACTTCAGGCACCACGAAACAGACTTCAAAAATTCTGCATAAAGGATCCATAAACTAAAGGTTAATTGATCAACTAAAGTACAGAGAATGACCACGATGACTTAAAGGTCTGAATATATGATTTTTCTACTCAAAACATAATTTGAGAGGTATTTTCAAACCATCTTCTCACTACAGGAATCATTTTATTTACCTTCAGAACATTTGTTAGCAATTTAAGCCACCGACAGTGTTCAACATACTCTAACTAAACTAAAACACTGACTTGACTTCAATCTTAAATACTCACAATATCTTGATTCCTTCATTTTAACACTGCAAATTGTATATTTAGTATGTATGTCATTGCTGAAATGGTGAAGTCATGCCAGCCCTTCTAAAAGCTTCTGGTACCAAAAACTTGTAAGATGAATTCCACTAAACTCTGGTTTCATCTACTACCCTACATCACTGGATTTGCAGTATTTTGTGGCTTACGAAAAAGCATCAAGTTTTCACATTGCCCAACAGCTGAAATACCAACTAACCCTCCAGATGCAGCTGTAAGCATTTAAAAGCGTATTAGTAAGCACAGAATCATTTTTCTCCTACCACTCTTAGAAGATAAATCCAGAGCAAAAAAATAGAAAGTTCCAAGCTTGAAAAACTAACACTCACAAAGCTAAGCTCCTTACTTTTACATGTCTCGGAAAGGTGACTACTTACGGATTTGGCAGTTGCAGAAATGTACTGGATAACCATCTCACGTTTTGTGCTCAAGTCTTTATCTCTTAAAGGAGCTTTCCGTTCTTCATTTAGATTCATGTCTTCCTGCAAAGGAACAGGCCACACAACATCAAGACTATTTCATGCTTTTTTCTAGCTTTTAGGTTTTTTTTTAATACTCCTTTTCTTCTATAAATGGCTCATTTTTAAATAAGCAGAAATCACTTTTTTCCAGCTTATTGACATTTGTGTATTTCTCAGCCACCCAATTTTCTCATTTTACTCTGTCACTTCAAGTGTTCACAGTTTTCAAGACAAATTTGCAATTGCATCAAGGGTAGCTGCCATTCATGAAATTTAGCTCAAGAAATAAAACTACAGGATGAACCCCTAAATTCTACACCTCAAGTTGATCAGTTAAGGGTTAACTCTTGTGAAGTTCCTGTGGTTTTTCATGAAACCTTATCACAAGACACCATTCCTGCACTATCTAATCACAAGGCTGTTATTACCTGGATTGTTAGCTTGTGGTAAGGGATAGATGTGAAGGTGTTCCAACTGATGTAATCAGGCAAACCTCAAAACCCAAATATTCAGGTAGATTAAATCTTTATATGCCTGTTTATTTTGACATTTGAAGATCACTACTACATAATTCATTCCAACATGAAAACAAATCCTCATAAAATGATGTAGCATATCACCTTACCATCATTTTTTCAAAGAGATCCATAACTTCTTTTTCTGATAAGTTCAAGCAACGCTCATCAACAAGCGCTTGTGCAAGTGGGATTTCACTTATAGACGGTTGAGAGTCAATAGGATGCTGAATGAGAAGTTTCTCTTTTTTCACTGCTGATTTTCTGAAGCTTGTTATTCTGTCACGCTGCAAAGGCAACCATTTAAAAATAAGCAGAAACAGAAATATGGAAAAGCAGCCAATTACATGGCAGTAACACAGATTTTTAGTTAATCGAAGTAGCAGAGTTAACACTCAAACTGAACTGTAAGTAAAAAAACTGTAACATTCAGAGATTACTTTCCATAGACAACATTTAAGGTAAATTCATGTCAGGTCACATGCAAAAGGGACATCATTATTTCTCACAGTTTCAAAAGTATACCAACTATGTTAAACTTATCATTGGAAAATCTTCAGTTTGCCTTCTCACACTACTCCCTAATTATCCTGATAATGAAGAAATCTGGTACCACAAAGGTAATGTCCAAGTGTTCCTTCACCTGAAGAGCTGTAAGTGTTTGGAGGACAACTGAAAAAGTTGGTGTTGGGAAGGAGGTACTCACAAGTTCATCAGGCTTATAAAAAAATCCTGCTGAAGTAGAATAAAGTTTGTAGAGGAATTAATGCTCCAAGTATTGTTCACAATTCCTTGACATGTTTTTGAGTATGAACTCCTGAAATTAGTGCTTACTTTTAAAAAGCAAGGTAACGGATTACCCACACAGAAGCAGCCACCCATAGTTAAATACACAGAACAGACATTAGTGAAAGCATGTCAGACAGTCTGCAGTGACATTTCACTGGTTAAGGCTGACTTGGTTTATACCTTCCACCAAACCCCCCACCTTTTTGTTTTTAAAGCAGGCTTACTCAGTTAATTAGTTAATATTGGAAAAAAACAGGAAGAGCACCTTCCTTATAAGGCCATTTATTATTGTGCTATTAATATACAACTATTCTGAATAAAGTCATTTTTTTTCAGTAAATAATACTGTCTTTTTACATATACGTTCATTTTGAGAACATTTTATCTAGAGATTTTTCTAATCAACTGTTTGCAGCAACAAATACCAGTGTATTTGTTGCAGGCACCGAACAGCCTTATGAAGACGTGCTTTCATCTTAACAGCAGCTTATGCAGGGATACCAGTACCATTCATAGCAGATATTGCAATCTCTATGAAGACATGGACATCAGATGTTTTATTTTCTATAATTAAACAATCTCTGGGAAACATGAAAAGTTCAGTGGAATCTTTCTTTTGTAGGAAACCTGATTTCATTATAGATTAGTCCACTCGGGAGCGGAGAAATCTGACCAAGTGCTGTGGAATATGGGTAAGAAAGGTTCTTATTTTTGTTGTTCTGTTTCTTTTCCTTAATTTCTTATGTTGGGGTATTTCCTGAGATCCTGTAAGACCACCTTACATTTCTGAAGGTTAAGTATCCCCAGATAAGCTGCATTCCCTTTGAGTTTCTTTGTACGCTTTTCTTCTTTTATATTGTTTGTGGGTTTGGGGGTGGGTTGGGGTTGGGTTTTCTTCTTAAGTGTTATATTTGTGGACAGAAACACATTACCTACAAGGATATTGATAACGCCTTTAACATGGCAACAATATCACTTTAATGCCATTTTTTCCTTATTAGGATAGTTTACATGACATTTTTTGGAACTAAAATTAGTGCATGGCCCATTGAAAAGGCCAAAGGTATGACATAATGCCTGAAAGGCAGCATCCAATACACCAAATGCAGTTATATTTTCACTTACATTAAAATGCCCATTCAGCAGTCACAAAAAAGAAGTTAAAATCAATTTAACCATGTTGAAATCTGTTTGAACAAATTTGTTTAATCAGATTGAAACAGCGATATCACTTTAAAGCCATAAAAGAATTTTTTACATGATTTGTAGGCACAATTTCTTCATTTCAGACATGCAATGTTTAGCTAAGAGGCCAGCATGGCTTAACTATTACATACAGAAAAGAAAAGTTGATCATTTTACTGAAATCAATTTTGATATAAGTTTCTGTAAAGGTACTTTGCAACAGGTTTCAAAGTACTCAGTTATAAATGAATACAAACGTGCTGTTTTACATGCAGTACCCTCTTATTACCCAAAAAGGTTCCACTTGAATCATGTGGTAACCCACTTTGAAGAATCACTGCAGATCCTTTACTGTTAAAAAGAAGGTCAAGAGAAATAACTTGCACTGTTGAATAACAGTTTTAACATCCCCACAGTATTACTGAATTATT